>VZSG01000083.1:970311-1063659 GCA_013398315.1 Nothoprocta pentlandii
AAAAAAAAAAAAAAAAAAAAAAAAAAGCTGTTAAATCTGTAATGCTAAAAATCAGAGAACTCGTCAAGGAGATCTGCTTAGAAACCGATCTTCTGGACTTCTGTTGTTTTAATTATATTGTATCCTTGTCTTTTGTGCCACTTAGGGTTGTGTCAGCATTTCCATTACAAAGCCCCGGTCCTTTGGGTTTTTATAACTCACCATTAAAAACTCCCTAAAGGCTACATCTTGGCATACAAGATTTTATCTGAGAAGTGGAAAGTTGTCTAGGCATCTATAGATGTAATAGATACATACATAGACCTTCGGAAATATATGGACAAAGGTTTGACATGAAGGTTAAATTACACCATTGCAAAAAACAAAGGAGCACTTGAGAAGTTTTGTGGCTTTATATATTTTTCTCTTTTATGAACAGAATGCCAAAATAGCTTCCTTTAATTAAAGTTTTGCATCTGCAGATTGCTTTTGTTTATCCAAGGAAAAAAATTAGAAATAAACAGGTAAGTTGATTTAGAAGGCAATTTTCTACACACATGGTCTCTTTAGCTATGAAAATGTCAAACACATGTTATATAACTATTTTGTGTACCATGCTAATAAAAAGAGGTTTTGATTACATTTATAGTGCCAAATTTTGGAGCTGGAAAAAATACGTGTCTGCGGGAAATTCTGATTTTCAAGGCCTTAAGAAATACTCTGTGTACAAAACCATGTCTAAACAGAAAAAAAGAAGAAGATGAAGGAGAGATTTCTAGTTCATCTGAAAGCCAGACTATTGGATACAAAAATAAAGACAATCCTGCTCCTATCAGCTTTTGGCTGAGTAACAAGAGAGCAGAAAGTGCAGTGGGACTAGGCTCTGCAAGTACTATCAGACAGAAGATATCCTGCAAGAGCTTCTGGAATTTACTGTCCAGACCCTTTCCACATGGATCTTCAGCTACCAATGCTCCTGCTGGTGGGAATGGTCACTGAAAGGTGTGCAGCTGCCACACACTGTGCTGAAAATCTACGCTTACGCTGCTGTTTATACCTACAAATCGTTATTACCAAACACACTATGTCAGTGATAGATTATAATTTAATAAATAGTTGAGGCCATGTATGTTCAAAATTGAACCAAATGTCAATTTAGTATTTGCTAAGGCTATCACAATTTTACATGAGAGTCCATGTTCTTAAGATATACAGGGAAGGGATACGCCATCTCCAGTAAAGCTTCACAGCAACAGTAAAAGCTGACATTCCTCTCTACCGTAATGTGCAGTACAGTCCTAGAATATTCACGTAATCCAGATGAAATCACCATTTTTGGTAATAAAACTGAACCACTGGACAAGAAGCAAGAGCTGCTTTCACCCTTATCTGGGTGAGAGCAGTAGAGAGCGGGAACCCACTTCTGGAGCGAGCTTGGGAACCTGCTCATCCTGCGCCACAGGCTACATCACGTGTCCCCTGCCTTGCATGCACCAAAATGCCGGTTCAAGAAAAACGTGATTTAAAATGATTTAAAAAAGCATATCTGTTTGATTTGAGTATAAGCTGGCAAGCTTGCTTTCCTGTCCAACCCTTCTCCCCTTTCTTAGGTGGTTCAGTTTGACCTAAATTAATATCAAAGCCATACTTAGTCATAGCACTCGACTCTATGTTCAGAACTCTATGGTCAGGCTGAGGAAGGATTCAAATAAAAACTCTACTCTGCTATTCACAGCCTATGTCCTCCAGCTGTTACCTGACTCCATTTTATTGATCACGTCACATGTTTACTTATAAGGTGAATTCACTTCTGCTCTTAAGAATGCAACAATATTAACATACTGATCTTGTGTATTATTTGACTTTGTGTTCTCAAGTCAGACAAACAACTACTAAAAAATATTATTTTATCAGAGGAGAAAACTAATTAAAAGAAAAAGCTGATGATAAGAATTATAATTACTATTCACTGCAGATGCAATTATAAGGAGATAACTTCCAATTACAGCAGCGGTAGTGAAATAGGACAAGAGCGACAATTAGTCCTTCTCTTTGTTGCCTGAAGACTGTTATTATTTAATATCCTATGGGGCAAGACACCACGGGTAGCCATAAAATCTGAAACAAGTATGAAAAAGGACAAATACACTAATTTTCTAGGAGTTTGAGAAAAGGAGGTTTTTTTTCCCCCTTGATGGATGATTGAAGATCAGCATCACTCCAAATAATATCTGCAACTCACTTCCCCATTATACCTTTCAAACTCTCCTTCGAATTGTTACTGACCTTAGAAAAGTCTGGATATTTTAAGTATAAAACTGCAAAATGCTTACCTCATTTGTAGAGCTTTTAAAACATGAAAGCCAGCCTGCATCTGTAACAAAAGCCTAAAAAAGGAATGCCATCCTGCACAGAGAAATAGTGTAATGCTAATACTTTGCAGAAACTCTTGAGGTCCTTCTAGAGCTTCAGAAAAGAGATATGTTTTCTACGGTTAAAGGTAACTATGGATATTTTTGCATTAGGCAAAAAATTTGTAAAAGTAATATATTCCTGGAAAAGATATCACATATAGACTACAATTTTTGACAAATGCTAAATTTACACTTTAAATGTCAGCTCTGAGTGGCGCATTCCAGGCAACATGCAGCTTTCAAAGATCAATGAAATGGCCAACGAAGAGACAGCTCTCTTCCCCCAGCTCCACGATGTGTAACAGAGATGCTCTTTGTTGATGGCGAGCACTGAATTTTTAGCACATTTCCATAGCCCTCTTCCTGGTAAACAGCAGCCCTGTTCTGCAAACAGATGCCATCATCTTTGCCTGGAGGGTGTACGGACCTCCTGGTGATGCCGACGCTAGTGTAAGTAATAGAAGGTGGGCTCTGGAGGATGGCAAGTCTCCTTAGAACCAAACCATATGTTGTGTGGACATGAAATGCTTGGAAGGTTTTAATGCCATCTGCCAATGGAGAGGGTAAACTGCCTGGCCTACCTCCACCTAACCTTTACCATCCTGTTCCATCTGCAGGCACAGAGCCCCAGCATCTGCCAGTATCTGCTTTCTTTCTGCACTGCAGCCACATCGGTACAGTGCTCGCCCCATAGCCCTTCTGTGAATAATCCTAAACCTGGAGCTTCAAGTTTAGATTCAGAACTAGCATTTTTTAAATCCGCTTTTCAATTGTTACATGCTAAGAGGTTCAGTGAGGAGACACAGAATATAGTTAGTATGAAAGATGCTACACCAAGAGATAGGTTTTTATATAAAGTAAAAACAACAATGAAATGATCTGGATCTCTCTGAGCAGGAACAAGATCCACAAAGACAAATTTCCAGGACACATACTGATTTGTATAAAAATTCGAGGGTAGTAAATACACTCGCCTCCACAACCACAAAAGCCTAATATTGTCACAAGGAATGAGAAACTTCCATGTTTATCTGCAACATAGCTGAAGAATCACCAGAACTGAACTATTTGTTTTGTGGAGAGCCCTGGAGATATTTCTCACTGTGTTTTAGCATAATGCAGAAAACAGGCAAGTGATGAGAAAAATCACTATTGTAACATCCTCCTCTGCCCATGATCTAAACCAAGGGGAGCACACCATGATGAAGACATGGTGATAGACATGTTGGCCTGCAATGGGGATACGGGGAAGGATCTTGATCCTTTGTACTTGAACATCACCATTTCCCCCTATAGAGCACTGTGGTTATGCACTTATCTCAACGGAGCATTAGTGTAATATCATCAAGCCATAATTCAAAGGAATGACATGATGTACATACAGCAGCTGTGTGTCTAGACATGACCTTAGCTCACAAAGTAAGCTCAAGGATTATCCTTACATCTCACCGTGTGAGAATTGGGTTCAGGTAGCAGGTGATTTGCTAACATTAAAATCATTTTTCTTTTTTCTCATAGTATCTTTGCAGCCATTGCTGATATTCCTGTACAGTTGGAAGATATCTAACACGTAAAATATTTTAAAACAATCCTCCTGAGAAAATGGGATAAAAGGGATTTCTGTGTTTTACATATATGCATGTAGAGTGTCTTGCAGTGCTGCCTAGATAGTCATTGTACATAGACAGGACAAATACAGATAAAGATACATAAAATAGAAGCATACTGCTGACTGGTTTGTGCTGGCACTTCAGCTTGCTCAAAGCCATTCGTTTACCAGCCTGCAAAAATGGGACCTAGTCTTTCGAGCTGGCATTTGAGATCCTTTTCTCAGACCAGCGGAGTATGTTGGAAGCAATTTGTCACAAGAAATATCTGTTCAACAGGAGGGCAGGTAAAAGTTACTGCCCTCGCAACATTCGCACCGGGTAGCTCAGGTACAACAGGTCACTGTTTAAGGACGACACCATGGCTGCTGAACACTGAATCAGCAGCACAAATTTATTTAGAGTAGGTGTTTCTGCAACTGTGAAAGGCTGGGGAAATCTGTAAGAGTTCAGGGGCCTTTAAACTCACACTTCTGCATGATGTGATGTAGCGGGCTAATGTTAACATGCTGGGCTGCAATATCAAAGATTACAGGGTCATACTGTCTTTGGGGTTCTTTTCTTTCTCTCTCTTTATCCACTTGCATTTCTTCATTTCTGCTTTTACAGAAGAACTGTATTTAGAAGGAGGATGCAATAACAGTATTTTAGAGCATCTAATCCAGGTGATTAGACTCAGTACTACTATACCAAACCAAAATAAACAGGAAAAATAATTGGCAGATCAGTAGTTGCACATTGCTTCACTTCCTCTAGCTTGTATAATCTTCTGAAATAGCCTTAAATGGTGAGAAACTAAATGCACAGCCCACACCAATCATTTGATTACTCCGAAAAAAAAATACATCACATACTTTTATACCTGGTTTCTTAATCCCGATAGTTTGTCACTCTCCCCCGGAAATTTTGACACAGAGCAAAAATAGTGAGACGGCAGCGGGCGTCCCTTTGATCTCCAGACCCTGCAGTGGGTCAAGGCAGCTAGGGAAGAGACATGGGCTCATCAACTCCATTGCATATTTTTCTTAAGTCTTTCTGAAGACACAAGATGTTCTCACTCATAAACATACAGGTACCTTATCAGTGTCCTTGCCTTCAGCCAAATACAGCAAAGATGGGCCAAAGGGCTCCCAGAGAGACCATTACCACACTCCAACCTCCCCGTGCTCCAGTCCTCTCTCCTATCCCAACATTAGCACCATCTCCTGACAGTTCACGCCAACATCTTTTGCAGACAGTTTCAGCCTGGCACGAGGGAGAACATCCCAGGGGAAAATAAACAGCATCTAAACCCAGACAAAAACCAACAACTAAACAAAAACCCCAGTCACAACCGACCTTCTGAGGTTTATTCTGCAGTACCTTTTCTACCTGCACAACTCTAGCACAGAATTTTCTGCAATCACTTGTATTACAGAAGAGCAATTAAGTAGCACAGGACCTACAAAATCAATGCTGTATCACAATTACTCATTTTGAACAGTGTATATATATCAGTTCTCGGGAACAAGGTTTAAAGTTAGGTTTGAATGGTTTTGTCTCAGTATGAATTAATGATTCTTTTTCTTACTAGAATAATAATAAAATCCAGAACAGTGCTTGTCTCTAAACCAAAAATTCAAATAAAGGTTTTTTCTCCCTCCCCCTTATACTAGCAGAGATTCACACTTTTCTAAAGGTGCCATTTCCTCCATATGTCAGCAGAAAACATAGAGTTTATCAATGAATGTAGTAGAAAAAAAATGAAATGTAGAAACATAACTAAATTCATCTCTAACTCATTCCTTCACTCCCCAGTATGGAAATGTGGCTGTTAGGAACTGCTTTTCATGCCCAGTTAGTGTAAATCAAATCAGGTTGCAATGCATGAACACAGCTGAGGACACACAAGTGAATGTCAAGACTTTCAAAGGAAGCACTTTATTTTTCTATATCAGCAGCCCATAGCTTTTAATGACAATTGAGACAATCTGAACTAGCCCTGTTTGAAGAAAACTTAGTCTCAGCTGTCATGAATTGAAGACCACCTAGCAATATACAACACCACTGAACTCAAGTAAAGAAAGTTTGGGGTCCCCCCCTTTTCCAAGGCATATTTATCATTCCCTAGGTAAACTACATTATGTACACATAGTTTTAAAACAGAATGCATTCTCACAATTAAATTACACTGTGACAATGACAAAGCATAATATTCCTATTGTAAGACAACCTATCTCTTGCCCTACGTGCTGTTCACTTTACTGGAAATTGGCAACATTCAACAAAAAAGATGATGAGCATCCAGTACACCCTGAGAGGGATTTACCCTTTTCCTAATGGAAAGGTTGAGGGCAACTAGGTACTTGGCAGCCTTGCCAATACCTTGCAAAACAGCTAAGCTGTATATTCATCTGATTGGGTCAATACTCTGCTGGTAGATGGATAGATACAAGGGCAGCAGAAGCAGTCTCCCTCAGTGAAGGTCTGGCTCACCTCAGAAGATAAATTGCTTGTTGTTGCACTTCCTTCTCACCTACCAAAACCCAAGGCGGGGAACAGGAAGACAAGATCCATAAAGCCATACATTTACCTGTCATGTGTTCACTTTTAGCCTTTGTGAGCCAGCAATTTCCCTCTCTGCTGAAGAGTTGTTTTTCTTTCCTTCCCAGGTCTCGCTAAGAAGCATTGATTTACTTACTTGCCATGGGTAGGACAAGGCATGGGGTTAATTTCTGCATCTCACCTACTTCTTGCCTTTCTAACAGCTAATAGTTTGACTTTTGGGCTAAAAGAAAAACAGGCAGGTGCTGGAGACTGGTGGAAAGAAAACATGAAATATATATATATTTGTGTAGCAGCATGTAATGACAACTCTCACAAAACTGCATATAATACATGAAAAAATAGGTAGAAGCTACAGTGTTGTCTGCTGGTTAAAGGAGTTGCTGTACTCTAGGTGCTGAGTGTTCAGCTGGGCTGGCACCAGCCAGATCTGCACGTCGGCCTCACAAGGAGGCACCAAGGCAAGAGACAAGAGGAGCCCCCAGTCCAGCAGTTGCAGCAGCACCAACTGCCTCAACAAGGGGCTTCCACAAGTCACTGCCGCTTGGGTCGAGGCCACGCAACTCAGGAGGTTAATGTACAGTTTGTTCTGTTCTAGGCAGCAGCAACGCGTTAACAAAAGGCTTCATCTATGAAGAAAAACAGATTTTGGCAGCAAAATACTTGCACAGCTTTCCTAAGAATACAGGTCACAAGTGTTAAAACAAAAATGACAGTATTCTGAACAGTGAGAATGAGTAGCAGCATCAATGTAGTCTTTGTATAGTTCTATCATACATCCTCACTGTATAAATGAGGTATATAAATATTTTTTGCATTATTGCCAAGCATGTACATTTTAATGCATTTCTCCCTCTAGTTTATTGTCCTTGATTGCAATAGAAAAGCAAGCTCTTTGAACCTGTTCTCTCAGACCTGTGCTGGGAAACCTTCTCTACCAACCAGAATATGCTCAACTGGAATGCAGTGCTTTCTATCCTCAGATCCACACTTAACAAGAGACTTCATGCTCCCTTAGAGGTCAAAATGTTGTCCAAGATGGAGAGAAAACAGAACACATCCTCTTCAAAACTGCTAACTCAACTGGCAGAGGATCTCTATGATGTTGAACCAGCAGCTGATGTCTGTGAAGGGCTTTTCAGTTCCACAGAACTTTTTCTGCTCCACTGAAAAGCAAGAGTCCTACCTTTCAAAAGCTGCCCCTTGGTATAGAAAGAGGGACCACTATAGGCACCACTATAATTACGGTCACCTTTTCCAGGACAGTATTTTATTAGTTCTCAAGCTCCAATGCTGTGAGCCAACATGAGAAACAGTGTTTTTTGTTCCAAGATGACTTCCTATAGCAAAGTCTATTCAAAGAAAATATTTTTGTCACTGAACTGACAAGGAAAAAGATTGGCTTGTGATTTCCTCATTTTGGTAGGGAGTAAGAGTATGTTAAAGACACAGGTTTCAGGCAGTGATATGCTCAAACTCAGTGTATTGTGAAAGCACATTTCTGCTTTCTCTGCATCTCCTGCAGTGATAGGGCTTCACTTGTGCTTACTATGATGATGAAAATTAGCTCTGTCTTATTTGATTCAGCTCCAAAACACTGCCTGGCAGGACCATCTTCTTTCCTAAACATACTTAGTTTAGAGACTGCCATAGAGAAAAAGCCTGACCAAGGTTTGAATTAAGTACATGGTTTCAGAGAGGGGAAAATTATTTACACACACACTTTTATATCACATGTATATAGAGGTAAGCATACATGTGTAATCTAAATGTAGATACATAAAGTCACATTTATAATAAAACATATATCTCAATACAGCACAGAGATCTAATCTGGTTTTCAGCTCATCTGCTCAAAAAGCACATACATGTGGATACACACACACACACACACACACACACACTTACTTTTTGGCCTAAAACAGAATCATTTTAGGATTTGTGGGATTTTAGGATTTGTGTCATAGAAAAATCTGCAAGAGTATGAAAACCCTAAAATAAACAGTTAATATATCACCAAATGTAAAGTTGGAAATTTAAGTATGCTGAATGTGCAGTGCACTCACTCTCCTTTGCCTCTAAGGACAGCTCAGCTCTTTAACCAAATGTCAGTGGTTTAAGTCAGTTCTAGAAATTGTGCGCAAGATACTTTTTTTTGTGTTGAACTATTTCCTTCATAGCAAGTCCCAATGGTGAAAAACCAAAGCAATTCCATGATTTATTAGCATTCAAACAAACTCTACACATATTCTCACATTCCTACAACTATCCTTTATATTCTATACCAATTCCTGTAAGCTTTTCTGTCTGCATACAGAGAGATTCATGTGTAAAACTTACAGAATGTGTGCAATCTTCTAAAAGGTACATCCGGGATGTTTATCTACATGCCAAACTGCTAATTTTATTACCTAAAGTTGATAAAGGAATAGCCAAATATATGAAATAAAACAAAATTCTACAATATTCTATTTATAGATATGACTTTCTGTACGTCATGTAAGTATAAAAAAACCTCAAGGGATAATTTTTACACGTGGAAGAGCAAAACATGGATTAATATAATTACTAATTATTTGTGGGGCAGCAACATCTGAAATGAATTGGACAAAGGCACCATCATATTTTGCTATACAAATGAACAAAAGGGAAAGATTGTTTTCTGAACAACACTCAGTTATAATCCATTACATTCAGGTTTCAAATGGAGAAATCAGACTTCGGTCTTGGCCAAGGTTTGCAGTTTACTTCCCAAAGCAGGGTTCTGCCTAGCAAGCCAGCACACTTGCTCCTTAGAATTCAGTTTTCTGATCTCTTTTTTCAGCCAAGTAGCTCAACTCTGGATTAAATCAAAACGCTCAATTGTTTAGACAATGAAATTTCTATAATGAATTTTGCTTCCAAACACTTCCTTTCAAGCAATGAAATCACATAATTGTTAAAGCTTTGTCTACTAAATTTCAGAATTTGTCACTCTTTCACTGCTAATGTTATCACTGAAAAGAATCCCAGTACAGGTAGATTTCTAGGTGGCTTCTGTATTTCTGGTGATTAACTCTCTAATCTCTCCCTGAATAGTCCAAGTGTGTGAAATTGTCACTAATTGATATGCACAGTTGTAAAGAATAGGGATAAATTAAGCAGTGAGGTGCACTAGACCAGTTTCTGAAGCATTCTGAATGGTCTTGAGGAAAAAAAAAATCATGGCAGTATCTTTCCTGTTTGACTAACAGTGTCTGGCACTTCTGCCATTATTTGGGAATAATTCAGGTAATTGTACTGCAAATACGTTGGATTCATAGGCAGAAAAATAATTTTAAAAAATGTTTTAAAAGAAAAAGAGAAAGTTTCTGAGACAAAAAGACAACTAACAATTTCTTCTGCTGTTTCCTATAGGAAACCAGTCAGTGAGTACATTATTTTGACGCTGTTGGCTCCAGAAGTTCTCCAATACTCCAGAGGAAAATAAAATAACTGTAGGAACTTGCCATTTTTTTTTTAAGCCCTCAGCTCAATATTACAGTATTTATTATCTTTTTCATAAGAAAAAAAATGCTATGGTGCAACAACTATATGCACTTCCACTACCTCTCTGCATTCTTTTCTTTATAACCCCTGGTGTTCTTCCATAAGGAACGGCAGCATTATTTAGTCAGTGCACCTGCTGGTTGCACTACAAGCTAACTTCATGTGGCTTGGCCACGCATTTGGCCAGCTTGGGATCAAGTGGGACTCAATTTGCTGTGGACAGCACGCAGTCTGCCTACAAAAGCTGGGGTGCAAGTTATGTCACATTATCACCTTGCTTGCTGTGCCAGGGCTGGGCATCTCCTATCTTTTTTTATGGTGATTCTGCAATAAGTGATTACATACAGACTGTGGGTTGCATCCCAACACGCTCACAAAACAAGAGTGACTGAAAAACAGCTTGAGTCCAACATAAGCTGAGACTATCTAATGGACACGGGGGTTTTGCAAGGGATAGAAAAGAGGGAAGATATTATGAGCAAAGTTAAACTCTATTCTTATTAAATTAGTTAACCTAGACAGAAGGACAGGTTGGCTCACCATGTTCTTCTGTTTACTTCCACTAGACTGCTCTTTTTTGTCCCCCAGGCATATCATTTACTTTGTGTCTCAAAGTCAGTTAAGTTACACTAATCTTGTCTTCCATCCCACTTCAAAACAGCGTTGTTTGCTTTTCTTGTATTATTTACTTATCAATAGCTCCATAAGCCTCCTTAAGCTATGAGGAGGCACAGAGAAGCTGGAGGTAGCCTGGAATCACACTGAGGCAAGCAAGAAACTCAGGACACCCTTACAGCTATGTGGATGGGTACAAAGCAGATGCGCTCCACAAGAAGTGCTATACAACAGGTAACTTACTACCAGCGGGAAGGGGAAGTTTTAATCTCATTATTATACATGCTATAGACGAGATTTTCTCAAGTAAAAATACATTAGAACCCATAGTTTGGCAAATAGAGTTGCAGTTCTCATATACAAGTAAATGCATGCAACAAAGCTTGTGCACATAAAGTATAAAAGATGAACCTCGAAAGGTGTCTGACAACCCAGATAAATAAATATTGCAGATGATTACTAAACACTTTTTCATGCAGCAAAGTGAAAAATCACACATATAAATACAGATATAAGTTCTCTTGGCATAGAAATTCAAGCAATGCGAAGTAGGCACAAAAGTAAGTGGCAAAAGATGATAGAGTTAAACAACTTTAAAGAGAAGAAGAGGAAAATGTGTCTGGAAGACTCTCTAAGGGAGCAAAATACTGCAACTGCAGGATGCAGCCTGCCCTTGAGATCACCTAGTGTATATTCTTTTTCTGACCATCATAAATGCTGCTTTTCTGCACAAATGGGCTCCTTTGGTATCTACAGGCTCAGACGGCAACATAAATCTGAGAAGAGCAGAGCAAGGACACCCTGCTTTGGCAGAGGCCACGGCCCGGCCCAGCGCGGCTCAGGCCCACCAGCAGCCTGGGGGCTTCGCCTGCATTCCCAAAGTCAGGAAGCAGGGATATGGATTTACACCACACCGAGCGCGCCAAGGGGCTTCCCAGCCTCCTACCTGGGAGCCAACAAGACCCCAGTGCCAGGAGCTCCTTCTGCCAGGGATCAGTCAAGGGGACAGCTCGGGCCAAGTGTGGGCACCAAGGTGTCAACGCAGGGTGTAAATAGTTACTGTTAATGAATACAGCTTAATTCTATTAGTAGTAACAGCCGTGTCTACTCCCAGCTTGCCCCCTAATGGTTGCTTACAACATACTACCTCATCCCGGCCAGCTCAGCAACTACCTGAGCAACTTCAGAGGCTGCTCACTAATGAGAAAAAAAACAGTAACGAAATCAAAAGTCCATCTCTCCTCCTTTAAGCCAGGTTATGAAGAACAAGAAGGGTTATGAGGGAACTTGCTCTGGGTATCACAAGGACTTCCGAGTCTCTGGACATTTAAACCAATTTGAAGTGAAAAATATTTAATCTAGGTTCTGACAAAATGGAAGCTACCTATTTAAGAACTGCTTGGTTAGCACGGGAAGTTTGTGTGCTGGAAACCTTTGAAATAAACCTGAAACAAGTTAGCTGGCAGGTAGGTTTGCAAGGCAAGAGATGCTGACAGCCTGTCAAAGTTCCACTTTTCTCACATTCAATCAACCTCCCTCTTCTAAAGAAAGCATAAAATATGTCAAAATGACAGCTGCCGAAGCGGAGCAGGAGCAGCAGCCAGCTAGCTGCTAGGCCTATTACCTAAGGAAAGAAATCATGGAGAAGTTGTGTAAATGGTACACACTGAGGGGGGGATATACTTTGCCTGGTCAAGTAGTGACTCAATTAAGGCCTTATTAACCCTTCAGCTCCTGCTACAGATGCCTCCACAATTACTTTTGTTATTTTGGGGTTTTGGCTGGTATAGCAGGAAAGAATTGTTTTAAATTGCAAGTACCTTGATTATTCTAAAGACTTTGCAGAATTAATTTGCCACAACACTGAATGCAATTAATTTGAAAGCAAATCCAGCAGAGACAATGCTATAATTACACGGGATTTTAAACTAGTTAGTTGAGTCAATGTAATCATGATGATCTTAAAAACTGGAAGAAAAAATAACAGTGATCATTTGTCTAAGTCTCAATCCCCACTCCTGCTTGCAGGAATTGTGTGTAAGCTGTTGGAGTCCCAGAGTAGCCAAATGCACTAAAATTAGGGTTGGGAGAGCCTCATATTCACTGCTGGCTGTCCCACCAAATACAGGCCTTTAGTAATGAGGGGTACCTTGTTTCAGGCTGGCAAGTTGAAACGCATTTTCTCCCCGTGCTGGCTGCAAATCCTTCGCAGATGATGCCCTCTTTGCAGCTCACCTAAACCCGCACAGAGTCGGAGGACAAAGAAAAGCAATTCTCCCACTCCATGGCTCAATTTCAGAAGTCTTCAGCAAACAACAGAACTCCTGGAGCTTCTCACCAAAAGGTCATAAAATCTTTCATCTAGGAAAGTCTTAAGCAACATAAATACTACTGACTGGCTACTGACTGCAAGGATAGGTGCGCACACAAAAATTGTGAAATAGAGACCTAGCATCTGAACTGCTGGTCTCAAAGACATAATTGAAGAGTAGATTTGTCCTTAAATCTTTTAGCTACGGACTTTATCCTTGACATCTCGTATTTGTGAGTTTAAAAATGAAATGGTATTAGGCTTTTGTTAGGGACACTGGAAGCTTCAAGACAAGTACATACAAACATTGTATAATAATACCTCAGAAAAGCAGTAAAATGGTAACGAGAATGAAGGGATTATTTTTCCGGGCTGGAAACAATACCCCTCATCCTTCCATTGTGTGCAGATCTAAGTATTACCTCTAAGGAGCTGCTGCAACTGAATTTGGAAGCCTATATTAGCTGCTTTGAAAAAGTTTTCTAAAAACGGAGTCTCAGACCAGTATCGTTTTCAATCCCCCATCTACCCGCTTTTAGTGCTCCTAATTGTGTATTATTATGCATAGTAAAGTGGGCTAAGTCAAAATACAAAAATTGGCTCTCACAAAATCCAGCCACTCCAATTTATGTAGCTTAATCTTTACTCAACAGATCTTGGCTTAAGTTTCCTAGTTTAAACTGAAGCAAATCTCCTTTTAAAGACTGTAGTCATTCAATCACTCACAATGCCTGGGAAACAGTAATAACCTTCCATGCGGGATGGGGAATCTCTCCTCTGCTGCCACAAGCTGTTTAAAAAGGCTCTGCAAAGTAAATTCTCTGCAAGTAATTTCTAAAGGAGAGGTTTCCAGCTGTGCGGCGAGTTTGCTTGTGCTACATGAGCCCCCTAATTACTTCACAAAGAACATTATATTCTTATACCCAATCTTTGAGAAAAAAATTACTACATACTGTGGTGACAAAAGTGGGAGTGAGCAACAAAACCAAGAAAATCAACTACATGAAGCTAATCTTGCAATAACTCCTTTACCTAGGTTCACTCATATTCTTAATCTTCATGTACCTCATTTAGACAGAACAAAAAGCAGTTTTCCCCATCTATTTTTGGGAACCACCCCCACACAAGACTCGAACCTGCTTTTCTTCACAACTTCCAATCTGCCTTCTCATTTTCCTTCCCTCAGTCAAGCAGCAGAAACTTCGAACTGGCATGAGACATCCTTCTGTCTCCCTTGTGTAAGCTAGGCTTGACTAGCTTAAATTCCAAAACCAAAATAATAGCGGGGTGAGAAATGATATGGTAAAGCACAACTATTCTGTTGTTTAGGTTTAGAAAGCTTACTTTCCTAAGAACTTGAGGTTAATTGTTGGCATTACAAGAAATAAAGTTCTCACTCAAGGCCTCTACAGCATAGTCCTTGCAGACCTGGAGGTTTTACCTACAAGGGTTCAGTGTTGTTCATGAATTCTAACTCTCTGGCTATTAAATTCAGAAAAAGTCAGTGCAGGATTACCAATTTAGGCATGGAAGGAAGACAGCTCCCCATTCTTTACAAGCGCTCATATTTTTATTTGTTCTTAGCACACTTCACTCTATAGACAGCAATTCAGGGGCTATTTCAATTTCTATGATTCAATCACTCTATCAGTTACTAAGCATTTCACGTACAAAAGTCTTCACTGGAGGTTAATTCCTAATGTGATGAAAACACAGTAAAGGTATTTTGTAAATATTTACCTAATCTGAGTTCACAGTTGACATTTCCCTTACTAAAAGAGAATAATTCTCATTCTTTTGAAAATGAAAACTGGCCTGCCTAGTGCTTGGAGACTTTTATATACTTTTGTATACAGCAGGGCAACAAGGAAAAAATGCCCTCTGCACATCCAGCAGACAGGAGGATGGGGCAGAAAGAAGAGAAATTTTAGGCAATCAGAAAGTATCCATGATAGAAAAATATTTACTTACTACATACAGGCTGGGTGACTGCCCCATAAACAAAAGCTGAACTGAAATTCGTATGCGACACAATCAGCTTCTAACTAATGCTACAGGAAACTCTTTCCCTCTGCTTGGAGCTTGGATAACAGAAGGTGTGATTCTTCCATTTATCTTAAGAATATTTCAATATATTCTTCTTAGTCTCCTAAAACATAGGTAAGCTCTTCAGCACGCTCATTTTTAATTCAGAGACTAAGGCTGCAGAGACCTAGCTTGATGCACATAGCTTGACTATAAAGCCCTGTCTTCCTAGATGCTGAAAGCAAGATACTTTTCACCTTAGGGATTAACCAAAAGGGCAAGTTGATCTAAATAAAACGGGGTCGTGCATGCATCCCTGAGTCTCTAGCAGCTACTTCCTATTCACCAAAAGCCGTGGTAGGCACAAGCAGCACTGTAAGGCTCTTCAAGGCTTGCCTCTCTTCAGTATTTCTTCACTTAAAAATGATATTGTACTTTATCGGGGCTGTATACAGTCTATATAACTTAAAAAAAAAAAACCCTGAACAGTGCTATGCTGCCAGGTCAGAGGAAAGCCCATTGCCCACGTTGAGAAACCTTGATGCTGAGGACTGCCAGGGTAATGCGGAGCGATGCGTGCACCAGCTTTACAGTCGAGGCAGACCCACAAGCAGTTCAAGGCACCAAGGTATCCAAAACCATTTGGTAAATACCTGAAATCATTTATAAGGAGCAGTTATGGCAGTGCTAAGGCATCTTTAGTTTTGATTAAGCTGCAGATCATCATTTCACACGGATGGCTGGCAGCCGGAGTGGCGGTTAACAGGAGGCGATGCGATCCCGAACTGAACGTACTAATCACTCGCTAAGCTCACAGCCTCATCAGTTGTGCTTTCTTGAAATCTTAATTCAAGTGCACATTTTCTATGCCTTTCTAAATTAGCAATATGTGATCCCCACCGAACACATTTTTAGACTTAGCTATGTTCCTTATGATTTATCTAATAAGTAGGAGATGTATAATACATGGTCAAAATCAAACTTAATTAAGGAAAACTCTAAAATTATGATTGAAATCAGCTACCTCAGCACACTCCTACCAGACCTTTACATAGGCTCTTATTGATGTTTGGATAGTCAGGGAATGCGAAGCAAGAGTCAATACTTCAATCTACTTAGTCCTCTAAGGATCTGCATTTCTAAACCACCGTAATGAGAACGATATTGTTTAATACACAGCCTGCAACACCTAGAAATCACTTCATGGCAACAAGGCAGTGGCAGCAGTTATCTTCAACAAGTAGTTTGAAACAGGCCTTAGAGAATTCAACATAAAACGAGGTGGAAATGACTTAAACTTTTAATTGGTGAACTTGCTCAACAGAAGCCTGCTTCCACTTTCCACTCATTTTAGGCAGCAAAGAGGCTCTGACAGTTTGCACTGTGGGATGCAGGCTGAGCCACATACTCATGCACATATTCTTAGTGGACAAACTTTTCAGTCCCACAAAGACAGTCAGCTGTGACCTGTACTCATATGGCAAACCCAGGAGGACTGAAGCAGGATCACCCCATGCCATCGGAAACGGGGCGCAGGTTTGCAAAGAGAGGCCAGCAGGAATTGTGCAGGCAACCATGGGGCTGCTCCAGCTGCGCCTCAGTTTCCATCCAGTGAGCCCACAAATTACTTCCACAGCAGAACAGGCATTTCAGACAGCACTAAAATGAGGCCAGGATCTCCCAAGGGAAGCAGGAAGCTCCTGGCCCTCATTTGAGCACAAAACCATGATAAGCAATATATCCTATTTTAAGTTTCCATACCATGACTGAAATCAGCAAAGAGCACAAAAAAAACATTATATAAATCTAAATATGCTTCTGAAAAAATAGCATCGATCAGATCTAAATTTCAAGTACACCCAGCAAGTTGAAACAGCATTTAGTTTAGTAGTTATATCTAAAAATGATGGTTAATTTTCAGAAAGAAAGACGCAAAGATAACGTGCAACTTACTTGATCTGCTTCAGTCTTTCCTTCAAAAGACATATACTTCCGAGCTCCCTTGTGGAAAGAAAATAACCTATTTTTTGACTAAAATACATAACTTTGGATGAACTAACTTACATACATGATGTGTTTCCCACAGTGATTAGAACTGTAGACTAATCTGTTAAATCTCATACATTTTAACTGCAGACATTCTGTCGGCATGAACTTTAGAAACCTCACACCGAGAAACTTCCCAAATGCTCAGCCACCACAGAATTTCATTTGCACCTCAACTACACAGACAAAAGATAGACATTTACATACACATGTATACATATATAACTATAGATTACATCGTTATGTATATATACAGTGTAATACTGCATTATTAGGTATATATATACAGTATGCTTTACATACATACATTTATATATATATACACACACCTATATAGACAGAGAAAGAGAGCAACAGATTTAATGACCCCTGTGATTTGTTACGAATAAAATATTTCCTCTCGCCTCCCTCTCTAGTAGACACTGGAAATGCAGTGGGATGCTGCCAAGATTTTCTCCTCTACATGTTTGCCAGTTTACTAGCTCTGGCCTAAGAATGTGTGTCGTGGTTTGCAGAATGATTTGATGTAGATTTCAGTCCTGAAACCCCTCATCTTCATATCCTGCTGTATTTCTCCTCCTTTTGGTGAGCTAGTTAGGCTCTCATTTTATCAGCGAGATGGCTAGTGAGCCATGAGGAAGCTGCTTTTATATCAAGAGAAAACCAATCCCATTTGAGAAGGGGGAAAAAAACCAAAATCTATTAACAGATCTCTCGTCCTTTCAGGGGATTGATTCTTTTATAAAGAGCTGGCATTTTTGGATGACCTGGCAGCAACAAAATCAAGGTGGTCCCTGGTATTTGACAGTTAGACAATCATTTATTCACAGCCATCTCATAATCTCTCTTTGAAATCCTGCAGAAAAGGGAACTTCAATTAAGAGTGAAGTTCAGATGTCCCTGATGTTATTAAAGCCAGAATAAAAGCAGCCTGCACATCTTTCCTGTAATCTCCTCCTGTTTGAAAAACGTCCCTGCTCCCGCTGCGCTGTGCGGGAGCCCCCGGCATGCACTCCCCAATTCCCGCTCCCGTCCCACGTCCGCGAGCCTGTCTGCCTGCACCAGCCTTGGAGGCAGGAGAAGATAACGAGGCTGTGGTTTCCACAATGCAATCGGCATAGAGAGGAGGAAAAATATTTCCCACTAGTTATTTTAAAAAAATAGGAGCTTTAAAGCTTTAAAGAAAAAGGAGTCACGTCTTTAAATGCTGCTTGCAGCCCTTGGCCCCACTGCTGCTGAATCATGAGCCGGCCGCTCCAGGGAGCAGGACGGCAACAGGTAATCCTCATGGGTGCATATGGATGACATTGAAAAAGCCCGTCCTTGTTACCTAGGGCTGACGTCACGTGTTTTTTTAGCATTAGAAAGACTACAAGAAGGGCACCGGGACAGCATGACTGCCACCGCCACAATACGAGCCCTCGGAAGAGGCCTCGTGGCAAAGGAGGAAGGCCGAGACCGAGCGCACGATGCCCACGCTCTGGTCACAGCCGTCTGGCTCCTCATCCCCGCGTGGAAAAACGTAGAACCATTTTTACTGTCGTCATTAAACCCATTCCCCCAAGAACTAGAGTGAACTTTGGGAGGTGATAAATAAAAGCTGCAGCAAGCTGTTCATTTGAGATTTACACTCTGACGATAAGATCTGCTGAGTTCCTAGAGGAAGAAGGCGGCAGGTTCATAATTTATCTTTTTCGGGCCTGGTCCAAAACCCATTAGAATCAATAGAAGTCTTTCAACTGATTTCATCCAAAGTTCATTCTAAAGTCATTTTTAAAGTTCTTTTTTCAAGTACAAGTTTTAATTTTCTGATGTTAAAAGCGAAACAGAAATTGCTTATCATTTTCCTTTAAAGGAAAGGTTTCCCACTTAGATAAAAAAATGATTGTTCCATTTTTCACCCAGATTTTTCACAGAGAGAAAAAGATTTTCTGGCCAATAAAAAGACAGTTTTACAGATCCGGGCAGTTAGCTTCAAAGAATATTTAAGAGTATTTCTAGTGCATGCAGCTATAGACAAATAACAGTATTTGTCTCTTTTGGTAGACTTCACAGGTAAGCATGTGGGCAACATGTTTTTTGCTTGCTTAAAGGTCTCCTCATCCATGCAGATGTCAGGGATTAATCTAAAGAAAAGGAAAGTTGTCTTTTTGCCAGTTCTGTTCAGGGTTCTGGTGCAAGAGAGGACTGAGGTGTTGGGGTCGTCAGAGGTGTTCACTAACCCTTCAACTTCTCTGTCCAGAACAGAGACAACATCCGCCTCACATCCAGCCCTTGTGGGAAACAGTTCTAGAAAAAAATCCTCAGTCAGCTGCACGACTGAAGCAAAACCAAATGTACTGAAAGCATCAGCCTGTCTGGAAGGGGGCAGGCATTTCTATTGTATTATAAAACTGATTTTGACTGCTAGGGTTGGGTTTTCTCTTCTGTCCTTTATAAATAGTCTGTCCTCAGAGGCTACTTTTTGACTATCCATTTCCTTTGCAGCTCTCTCCATTACATACATATTTTTTCTTCTCAGCAAACTAGAGCTAGCAAGTTATTCCTTAAGAAGATGCCGAACACGAGAGGGGAGTGCAGAAGCAGACTGCTTCTTCATCATCACCCCAGCATCTCTGCCAAGGATGCTTTTATAGCATGGCAGTAGGACGGTGGCACGGCACAGCTCTTAATGCACAGAAGAGATCACAAGAAGTTGCAGGAGCTGAACAGCATGACTTAGGGCCTCATGTTTCTTACATGTGTTTGTACAGTTGCAGTTGATGTCTTTTTATTACTTCCTCAGAGCCCTTCTTCATGTAGTACTTGTAGTTACTTGCATCTGTTTATGGATAGAAGCTAAGGCAACCTACCAAGTGATTCATATGTATAGCTCCCTATGGATCACTTAATACCAAAAGAAAAAAATAGATTTGTCTTAGGGGAGGGAAAGGAGAGCACAAGGGTGCATGCAGGAACGCTGGGTTTTCAGTATTTTTTTCCAACCTCCTCCATAGCAATACACAATGAAAAAGTCCTCCCTCACACATATGCTTTGCTGCTCTATTTCCCACATGGACATGCCAAAAAAAAAGAACTTGTCCCATATGGAGGTTACTTCTGAAACCAGAAACTTAGGTTTCAGTCTCTGTTTTACCAGCAAAGGTGTATGTCAACCAATGACTTGCATTATACCTATCAATTATACAATCAAAGACATCATTTCTTAGGTTAATAGGATGTCAACCGACAAGCCTAGTAAGCAATAGCCATTTAAGAAAATAATACATTGAGGTAGTAATGCACTTAAATAAACACTGACACAAAGTAGACTTTGTAATCAATGGAGTTGGGCCATACTCAAGAAAGGCCTGGCCCTTCTCTCTGAGAATTTCTTCTATTTCTTTTCTGCTAGATTCCCTCCTGCCTTCTGATTGTGATATTTTAGCAGTCTTACTGAATCATAGCCTATTTGATTTATGATTGTATTTTTTGAACCACCATATCCTTAAAAAAAAAAAAGGAAATCTAATTAGTCATTACATTCACAACTAGCCAGTGACCTTGGCCCACACCGACAAGCAGCAGCTCCCCTGGACAAGCCTGTGGCCAGGATGGACTGGCTGGACTAGCCCGTGGCTGCAGGGAGCAGCCCTGCTTGTTTTCCAGAGCCCCCGTGTGAAGAGATTCCCACCTGACAGGCCTGCGGACTAAATTTTTTAGACGAATGGACAGAGTTCTTGCGATCAAAGTCTGAATCTCTAGCGAGCAGACCGCTGCAGTTTTTACAATAGTAATAGCAGCACGGGGGATTAATTAACACAATATTATCTTTTTCAGTTCTATATAAATCATTATTTTCTTCCCAATCACAATGCAGCAATTTTAGTGGAGCTGAAATAAAAATGGGCAGGATTTGGTCCTATGTATATTGGTTTTGCTCATTCTCAAGCAACTCACACTTCCCCCAGGGATGTACACTGCTGTTTTATTTAGTTATCCTACCTATTTTTACTTTAAAAGAAAAAGAACATCTTTGACAAAGAACTCTGGCAACAAACCCAAGGCATCTCACTGTTAGATGCAGTCTGATCACAAAGTTTCCTTCTATCTTGGTGGTGAGTAAAATAAATAAGATATGCCCCTTGTTGTGTAAATTACAGCTACTGGAACAAAACCAGAAAACCAGAGATGACAAAAAACATGTTGAAAGCTGCTGTCTGCTGTACATGACATAAAATCTTAAAATGAAGAAAAAATTCAAAACCTGCATGGACACTGCTTGCCGTGTCTTGTAAAGATTCTTGCTTACTGATTCTAGCTGTCTCGGCATAGAAAGGATGTAAGTTGATGGAAACTCAGGAATCTTACGAAAAGTGTAATGAAAAATATTCAGCAGTTTGCACTTCCCTTCTTCTCACTAGCCCTTACTCTTCTCAGAGTAGCTGGCTCTCCTTCTGAGAGCATTTAGAAAGAGCAACTTATAATTTCTCCTAAACGTAATCTTGTCGTTAACTTCAGCGCAGAATTTGCTCTCAATCTGACATCAAACCACAGAAAGAAATTATAATCAGCTCTCTGGATCATTTTTTGATGCTTTGTAAGGTACGATAATCAAAAAGCAAGGAATTATGTCAGAAAAGTTGATTATCTAGCAGTGTGAGGGCACAAGCAAAGATTATTTTTTCCTCCTTTTATCCCTTTCTCCCCCTTTAGTAGCAAGAAAGGAGAAGAAAATATAGGACCAACAGGCAGGTGGGAAACACGGTAGCCTAGCTTGGTCATCAGCTAGAAGAGAAGAATACAGATCAGGGCAGACAAACAAGCACCTGAAGAGTTTGCAAAATTCAATGCAACTCAGTTGCATGGACTACTTAACAAGAGACCCTCTTATCATAAAACTCAAGGAAAAAAGGCAAATCTGCGCAAAAGAAAACCTGAGAGCTGGAGTCTACAGAAGCTTCTGAGGGACCTTCCCCTAAAGCAGCCACTGCTGAGTGATCACTCAGCACCTATTCAGGGTACAGCTGCCAGGCCACTCAGAAGGATGTAGGTATTACATTAAGTGGCAATTGAGGATAACAACTCTCCGAAATAAATAAGCAACATTTAACAATAACATTCTTTAGAGCTTTGGGAAGGTATGTGCAATATATTTGGGGTGGTTTTAAAATGGAACAAGGAAGGTTAATCATTAGAGACACCGAACTTCTGCTAGTGATGGACAGAAGGTAGGTCTCCCAACCACAAAAGAACTACTTTACTCTCCAACAAAGATCAAGAGTTTGATAAAGTCCTAGTACTTTGAACATGTTTTCTCTGACAGCTTCTCAAAACAGAACATCTTCAAGATACCTTCCTGCAATCACTATTGAATATTTTAACTTTCAGCATTCCCATTTTCTGCACACAAGAGACAACACCTCCGTCTCTTTTTGCACCGTGCAACAAATAAAGAAACTTCAGCCTTTCTCACCACAGTCCCTCTGGCCTGAGGCGGTTATGTGCTGTGTAACAAAAGGCAGAGAAACTCTGTAAAAGGCTGTGTCTGACAGATGAGGCTTATTTTCTTTTTGTTTTTATCCTGTCCATCTTATATTATTTTCATAGCTCTTTACTGATACTGCAGTTCATGTTACATTCATCAATATGCCATATACACTATTACAAAGCACTCATGCTGTCATTAATAATATACATACTGCTAATGCTTTCCATTCCAAAGGGCCCTAAAACACTTTACCAAGAGCAGTTCCAATTCGGAAGTGAAGCCAGCTCCTATTACACAGCCAACAGTGACAACACGGAGAGATTTGCAAGGTCACTTAGCATATCAAGTACATTATAACCCAGCTACCCCTGGGATGGACTCAAGCAGCAGCAGCTTTTTGAGGCCAAGGGCTGCCAGGTGACATGAGCCACCCATCCCGAGCTACTTGCAGGGTGGCAGCCAGAGCTCTGCACATCTTCTGTCCTGGGGAATCTTTATTTATCTACACTCCTATGTGTTGAACAGGTAGGGCTAAGCCCATTAGGATGAACTAAGACTGGAAACTGCAAAATGCTGGCAAAACATTCCATCTCACTTCAATTTTTCTATTTTTTTAATTTACATGCAACTTTTCACTCATATATGCTACACACAGAAATAATAATATCAAAAAAAAAATACAGGTTGTACCTGAACCAACAAGGAAAGCTTTCATCTTACAAATAACCAATTGCTCTTGCAAGATTTCCTTCACAGTATCTAAACCCTAAAATTTTACACCAAAACAGAAGTGTAACTCAAGACAGCGCTCCATGAAGAATGGCCATCCTTACAGAAAGGAAACATCAAATAGAAAGCTTTTAAAGTGTCATCAGTTTTTATTTAATCATTTAATTGACTTAATTTAAAAATATGAACCAATAACTGAGACAAATCTGTCGTTGTGTAACTGTGATAAATGAGGCAAAGGAAATGGTAAAAATGCTAGTCTGTACACAGGGGTCAATGGTAATAACAGTTTCTGTCACTTATTAATTAGGGCGCCAAGTCTGCAAACTAGGATCACGACGGGAGGCTGATTCAGGCTCGTCTTTATTCCAAAGAAAGAAGTGTCTTTCGGAAGTAACTTCACATTTCCATGGCCTGGCCGTTCAAATGGCAGAATAGGTGCAAATCAATTATTTACAGTAGCAGCTTAGTCCTCTAAAGGTAAGACAGTATCACTGTGACTTTGTTTTGCTTAAATGGGGGAGTAGAAAAGGTTTACCATATTTTTTGAGAGTTTGTGGGAAGACAGAAAAACGACAAACTGTGAAAAGGGCATATTTTTCATTAATAATGAAGCTCGAGTCCCTAATCCAGAGTTTTGAGCCTTTAATTTACAATTTAACTGGCAGCTCAAACATCCGGATAAGACAGCAACTGAAATAACATTTTATCTAAAGGCTTATCTCCTCCATCAGAAAAGGTATAAGGAATTAATTCTAAGTTTATCCTGCGAGATCACAGAGGGCAAAGCTACAGAGATATGCTGGATTAATCCTCCAACATCTTAAAAGCAAAACTCATTGGAGAGGCCAATAGAGAAGGGGAAAAAAAACAGCAAATGCTAAATCCGAAGAAGGTTACTTACATTGTGAATACCCTCTGGTTTCTTTTTATTCTAACAAATTGTCTTTATAAGTTCCTGATTACAAAAGGATGCAAAAAGTAAAAGAGTGCTCAAATAAAATCTTTTTTAGATTATTTATAATAATAAAGTTACCATGCATTCTGTACATCTCTAAAATGTAGAAAGAAAAAAAGATTGTCCAGAACCAGCTCCCTGTCCCTGGGATATTTTTCCTGCTGGTTCCTTTCTCATGAATGTCAAACAAAGCCTACTTTTCCTTCCCTCAGAGCTGGAGCCCCAAGCAGCCAAAATTGGCCAGGATTTGCTCTTTCCTGTTCTGTTCACACAGAGTCACCACGAAGCATTACCCAGGCACAATTAACAACCCATTAGAACCAATTCCAGAATCTGTCTGGGAGGCATTTTATTACGGAGTCAAGATTGGTGCATTCCACTTTAAACAACACTTTCCACACATGTGCTTCAACAAAAAGAGATTAATTCAATGTGGATTTATCCATAATCATTTTAACCATAGCAGTTATTACTATGTCACCTATACATCCTTTAAACCTTACAGCCCTCTCTCCTTTGAGAGTCTGGCAATACTTGGACTCCTTGCCATTAGCAAAAAATCCACATATTAGTCTACAAACTAAACTATCACGGGTTTTTCTTTTTAGAAACCAACATTTTTCCTGTGTAAGAAATCCAAACTCTGAGCACTCTGGCCATTTTCACACCAGATCTGTTCAGCACTGATTAATACAGGTGTTTCTTAAACTGATACGCTGAGAAGATTCACAGCATTGCCTGGCACTCACACATCTACTTTTTCCCCAAGAAGTGTCTGCAAGCGTGTAGCTAGTGTGTGAAACACAAGATATAAGAAAATTGGCAACTGAAGACCAGCCAAGAGGTGAATTCCGACTCTTAACTTTATGAGAATATTTCTCCGCTAATTGAAAGAAACTCTAGAAAAGACACCTAAATATTGCTAAATATTGATTTATCAGGTCCAGGCAGGTTCTGCTGGACCACACAGATATGTTTGCAGCACCTCCGAGTTACTGGGGCAGCTGAAGGAGGCACTGGCAGAGCCTATGAGCGACCACATGGCTGCAGGAGCACTCACCCCACCACTTGCAGGTCAGTGCAAAAGAACAACCTTCTTGGGCAGGTCGAGATTCCGGCACGGGGGAATTTTTGGAACGTGGTGTTGTAAAACACAGGCATTAACAAGTACTTACTCTGAATTTATGACAACTCCTTAATTACTTATGCCCCAATTTTATATTCAATTGGTGTACCTTAAGTGCTCAGCATGCCTGTAAATCAGGCCGCGAGTGCATACCAGGCACTTGCCTAATCCAGCTGACAAACCTGGTACAGGAAAGAGGCCACGTCACACAGTGGCACTGCCAGGACACCGCAACCAGCAACCCCTCTCCCCGGGTCTTTGCAGCAAAAGACTTGATCTTGCAACATCTGCATGCATTCCACAACTGCCACTAACACAAACAAAACATCTGCAATTCACCTAAAAGGGCAACGGCTCCAAGTAAGCAGCAGCTTATCCTGCCAGCAATGAGAACATACCCTGCATCATACCAAAAAAAAAAAAATAAATAAATGAGCCACCAGTCCTAGCTTTCCTTTCTTAAATACATACCTATATGCACTAATGATATTCTGCCCTTCTAAAAACAAAGCACAGAACCAGCGCATCACTTGGAGTTCAGCCTGCCCGTCACCATCTCTGGCGGATGAAAGCCCCGGGTTTGTGCTGGACCTGATGGATCTGCAACCAGGGGAGGAGGCAAGAAAGCTGCAAGGTCTCGAGGAGCTGCCACTCCTGCGAGGACGAGTAGTCAGCTGGACCCACAGCAAAAGCAGAGTAGAGGATCAAAGACTCCCACTCTCCAAACCTGCTGGCCCTTGCCCTGGAAAATTTCATCCTCTCTCATGGCGTGGTGGATGCCAGCACGGTTCATCCAGTGCCACATTGTGCTGATAAACCATAGTGCTCATTAAGCAGCATAGGGATGGGAAAGCTACAAAAATTGTGACAAGGGCCAAAGAAGGAGCCAACACAAGTCTGGGGTGAATTACAAGGACATGGATTAGTTCCACCGACCAAAGGACAACTTTTCCTCTTTTAAAAAGGAGCGTTGGCACAAGCTCTGAAGACCTCTGTGCTGAGATGTGACTGCCATCAAGAAATGAGCCCAACCTTGCCTCTGGGGAAGCTGACAGCAAAATTTCTGTTCGTCTTCAGTGAACCAAATTCATTACTGATATCAGTCCATTAACATGCTGGCTGAACAAAGGGATGGCCATGGGCACTGTCAGGAGGAAGCAAGGCCCTGCTCAGACAGCTGCGCTCAACAGAGACGTCAAACAGAGTCAGCTGAAAGACACCAACTTGGAGCCTTCCTACCCTCGTCGCTGCAAAAATATTTCAATCCACATAAAAGCAAGAAAAGCAGGATTGTTCTGTGTGACATGGAACTAATATTATCTTTTAGAGCTTCTGCCTTTAAAAATTAAATTGACAGTTCTAGTGTCCCTTTCGCCAAAATTTATGACACAATTTACTGATTTGTATAAAGCCCCTGTAAAAAATGACACATATGGGAAGACTTTTTATTTGAAATTGTGTTTCTTAGACCAATGGTTCATCAAGCTGTTTCATATTTATTCCTCTGATTAATGGTATGTCAAAATTCTAATTCTAGCACCAATTTATGGCTTGTTGGCAATTGGAGAAGCAAACAGCTATGCAGGCAACATGCAATATTGATTTTTATCCATCTTCTCTTTGAGCTCCAGTAAATGTTTCTCAAATATGCTTTGTTGTTGCAACCAAACTAAATATTACAGCCTTATTCCTATCATCCATTAATTATGTTACTTTTGAGGGTAGCATATTTCTTAATGAGCCACAGTCGGGTATGATTTGATGTCAGTCAGACTGAATTACAGGCTGTACATTTAGGAATACTTGCTGTTCAGTCCCTTCCCTCACAAAGACAGATCATGTCTTCTAAAGACTATTGGAGGTTAGTATTTTTTTATATAAATCTGCAAACTAAAATAATAATAATTAAGAATAAGGATCCTTTCAACTGTTATAATAGAAAATTCAATGTGCCTGACAGTACTCCACA
Source organism: Nothoprocta pentlandii (assembly GCA_013398315.1). Classification (NCBI taxonomy): domain Eukaryota; kingdom Metazoa; phylum Chordata; class Aves; order Tinamiformes; family Tinamidae; genus Nothoprocta; species Nothoprocta pentlandii. The sequence goes on from VZSG01000083.1 coordinate 997,633, forward strand.
GAGAAGAGCAGAGGGTGGATATACTGCAAAATTTAGAAACACATTTCATGTATTTTAGAGTTGGATCCATCATTACACCTGCCTGACAAGCACTATCTAATCAAGGGAGTGCTACAGGAATAAAACAATTTCTTCAAAGGCAGCCTCGGAAAGAGGTATTACACTCTTGTGTTTTCTCTGTTCTTTTTATATGGATTCTAGGCATGAACTCTTTTGTGAAACATAAGGAAATGGCTATTTGCATTTGAGAAAAAAACGATAGGAGAGAAAGCTTTACATCCTTTTCAATACAAGGAAAGGTGGTTGATTATAAGCATAATGCAGACAGCAATGAAATTTTTAATTGGGATAGGTTCAGGCATATTTACAGAAGACAAAGCATGAGCAACTTTTGGTAAAAGGTTCGCTGCGCACAAATAAAATGCACATATGGTACATTCTGAACAACAGAAAGGTGCTGCTTCAACAGGAGTTGCTAGAAAACATGTCCTTGTACAAAGGTAAACACTGGTTCAGAAAGAAAAACAACAACTTTGGTTCTGTTCCCAGTAAGTGCTAACATTCAAGGCAAGTTCATAACAAGCTGAGTTCAACCTTCTGTACACGACTGTAACACTTCATCCACATTGCTGAAACATGGAATTACTGTTTGAGTCCCTCTCTAGCCATTATTTGCTCTCCCAGAGTATTACTGGGATCTCCATATATAATACCTCCTTCAGCATTAACAGTCCAGAGATCTTGGTGGAGAAAGAAGCATCCAATCTAAATTGGACAAACCTGGAAACCATAAAGTTTCATAAAGGAAGTTACGCTGTCTCAGTTATTCAAGTTGAAACTTCTAGGGGAACTTAGGGGAATCTTACTTATTTCCATAAAAGCATACAGTTTGCTTTGTAAAACTTTGTTACAAGTATAATTTAAATGAAAATGGAAGACTGAGATAAGTTCCCATGTACTATATGTTCCCCTGAATCCCAATTTATTAAATTTTATCATTTCCTTTTACAGTTTTAATCTGCTTCTGAAAACACAGAGCTCCTGAAAGTCTTTATTCATAGCTTTGTATCTGAAGGAAAAATACATTCAATACAGGGAGACTAGTACTCTTTTATTAATAGTTTCTGAAATATCAGCTTAAGCTGAGCTCCTCTGGCCATTAAATTGCACTTAGGATGCTTAAAGTGCATCCTTAAACAGCAAAAGAATCAAGCCCTTCACCATTAGGCTAGCATGCCATCTTAAATTATATCATCGATCCATCATATTTCCAACTGCAGCGAAAGCGGTTTACTGATTTTTCCACATAAAGATCTAAGCTCTCTGTGTAACTCTAGAGCTACTAAGATATGGAAAAGGTAATTGGAAAGGAAAAGAGACAGATAAAAAAATATATTCAGGGCCTGTATGTTCTAAAGCTAGACTTTCAATGACCTTTAAGCAGCTAAGGAGTGCCTAAGGGGACTTTTTAAAGGCTGTCACTGAGTTCATGTGCTTGTAAGGCTTCCAACAAACCTACTGTCCCCCCATCTACCTTTGAAAAAAATGCCTCTTAGCCTGAAGAAACTGCCAGATGCACCAATCTGAACCTTCAAAACCTTCTTCATCTGGATGCTCCAAGGCTTATGTGCTGCCATACGTTTTCCTTAAGAATACTTTATTATTCATTGAAATATGGAGAGGTACATTTCTGACCACAGAAGCTTCAGCATGACACACCGTGGCACTGCACATACAACACGAGCTTAACTTGTGCAAGGAGTGAGTTTAGCTTCCCCCTGGTTGCTGGATTAAAAAGTGCTGGCATATGAACTTGAAGGAAATTTCAGAAAATTGTTTATCAAAGTGGTCCCTTGCCAGTTGTCACGGCCAATGTCAAATTTGAAATACATATTATCTTATTCTTGGGAAAGTGGTCCCAACATTCCAATTAGCCCTGTTCCCTGGGGAATGAAATGCTGGGAAAAGGGATATCTAAGGTATTTAGCTGTCCACACTACTGAAGAGAATCACACAGAATCCCAGAAGGGTTGAGATTGTAAGGGACCTCTGAAGATCATCTAGTCCAACCTCCCTGCTCTAGCAGGGTCACCTAGAGCCTGTGGGAAAGGGCGGCATCCAGGCAGGTTTGGAACATCTCCAGAGAAGGAGACTCCACAGCCTCCCTGGGCAGCCTGTTCCAGGGCTCTGGCATCCTCCCAGTGAAGAAGTTCTTCCTTCACATCGAGATGGAACTGCCTGGGTTTCAACTTGTACCCATTACCCCTTGTCCTATCACCGGCCACCACCGAGAACAGTTTGGCACCATCCTGCCCTCAGTACTTATACGTATTAATCAGATTCCCCTCTCAGCTTTCTTTTCTCCAGAAGAAAACAGGCCCAACTCACTCAGGCTCTCCTCGTAAAAGAGATGTTCCAGTCCCTTAATCATCTTGGTGGCCCTCCACCGGACCCTCTCTAAAAACTTCATGTCCCTCTTGTCCTAGAGAGCCCAGAACTGCACCCAGCACTCCAAGGGCAAACATGCCCCTGAAAGACACACCTTTCTGGTCTTAGAAGCAGCCTTACTAGAGAGTCCATTGCGTCAGGACTGTACCTAAGGCCCAATGAACTGAATGAAAGCCTCACAGTGATTTTAAAGCTCTATCCTCTACTGTAATTCTTTCAATAAGAAATGAATCTGTTTTTAATTAAAATTTAAGATGTCACATCTGGGTAGGAATTCAAAAAAAATTAGTATAATCATGTCATCAAGTAGGGAATTGCTATTTCTGCTGTGTTCTTTCTGTGGATAAACTATGGTGATATTAATACATCTTTGGCAAATACCAGATTCACTCCTTTCTACTTTTTTTTTTTTTTATTACATACAAAAAGGTTAGGTAATCAACAGGAGGAACTTGTAAGCTTTCAACAGCTCATTCCCATCCTAGAAAGACAAAAAAAAAAAACCCAGCTATATATCAAATATATTGGAGAATTAGAAAAATAAAAAGCCCACTCCTGCCTTTGTCTTGCCCAGCATGGATTTGATTACGGCTCTACCTTCCCCAATCACTTCTGCACATTATTGCCCCCCTTTTCCTGCCCTCTAGCCAAATCTCTGTCCTGTAACTTTTGGGGCTACACAAGTGCATGAAGTACAGAGAAAAAAACAAAAAGCATCATGTCATCGCAGAGAAAAGTGAAAATGAAATAACAGACAAGAAAATGACAATACCGGTGGCAGAATTATTTTTCCCTTAACTTTTGAGGAGAAAACACTGCAGAAAGTCTTATTTTTATAGGAAGGATGAGTGATTTATTAAAAAGCTTGTTATCAACACAAGACAGCCTGTTACCAATGTGCTACATATTCTGCACAGCTGAAGTGTGAACAAAATTGGTAGGGCCAATTATAGCAGAAGTCTGATACATATAGACAGTAGAAACATCCCTTGATCAAAGCAGAGTTGGTGGAAAGTTTTAGCGCCTTAGACCTTTGCTCATCAGAAGTGGCACCAAAGATCACAAATGAAAGGTTGTAACACTGTATTAATATTTTTCATGTTGCTAATACAACATATTGGGTAGGGCCCGGCTCTTCCAGCCAGGCAGGCAATTACCCTGGCGCCAGCCTACAGAAATGCCCTTCCTGACAGCATTACAACAGCAAGCCTTGCCTCTTTGGAGCTTGGACTGCCTGTGAGCTATGCACTGACATGAAACCCATCTCATATCACTCAAAATTATTTTTTCTTTGCATTTTTTTTTCCAGATAGCAACATTGTTTATTTCAAGGTCTTTTTCCTTCTTTAAGTAGTCAAACCTGGTCGGCCTATCAGTCTATCAGCAAACCCAGCCGTTCCAGGTAGCTTTCCGAAAGCTCAGCAGACCTTGGGCATTGCATCCATGCTCCAAGGTGGCCTCACGCCCACCCTCTGCTCCTCACCAAGACTTTCCCCCACGTCCCCAACACGATTAATGCACTTGCATCCCTACAGCCTGATGAAACACTGTGCTTCTGGGAAGACACCTTTTCATCTTTTAATAAAAGTGTCAAATCTCCTGAAAATAGCTATTCACATGCACCAAACCCACATCACAATCCAGTGATTTCAGCTGTATTGGGGCACAAGCTAATTAAGCGCCAATAGCTGCAAATGCTGCAATTCACAGAATTTGGTTCATGACTACATTTGATTTTTTAAAAGAGCATTTTCAGGAAGCAATTATCTGTACCCCGAGGAAATAAGAGGTGTTTATTTTCACATGAAATACTAGGAGATATGGATTTCTGAAAGAAAAATCTAAAAGAAAAAAGCTGTCAAAAACCTTATTTACTACTCTAAAATTCCATAATTATCACCTGATATAAAGAAATCTCCTATCTTTTGGATTCCTTTGACAGAGGGCTAATTGGCTTCATGCACAGAGCAGCTATGTTACTGTTCAGCCTTGTCTGAATGCCTGAAAACAGTTCGGGCAGCAGAGTAAGACAACAATAAAAATCTTCCTTAAGGAAAAGGATGGCAGCATTTTGTGAATGAGAGTAATCTTATTTTTTCCCCTGACAAGTTAAGTGTTTCAGTAATTTCTTCCTATCATCCGATTACTGGGAGAAAAATCTCATTATGTGACTGAGGCACGCAATATCCCTATTAAATCTCACCCGGTTTTATCAGGCAACAAAGCTGACAGTAAAACTCCCAGCCATGCTCCGTTTTTAAGGAGTCCACAAAGCTGTGCACGATCCCGATCCATGACGGTCTCGTGCCTCTGCTGTACTAGGGCATTTACCAGTTCCTCTTGGCCTTACTGTTTTCCCAGTTACTGTACTGATACAGGCAAGAGAAAAGCCACGGATATGATTTGGCTCTCACCAAACCCATCAAGTGAATAAGGCATTTTAAGAAGGACATTCTCCACTGTCTGGTATCCAACTTTTTCCAGACTAAATGAATAAAGGTTAGAATGGTAAATACGTTTTTTCCCCCCAAGAACAGAGTGTGAGGGAATTGTTGGGAAGATGAATGTTTTGTTTATGTTGATGTACTAAACCCCTGATATCCTCAGAGAACCTGCAATGCCATCACCTGGTGGTTAATCTAGCCCATATTTCATTTACTTGTGATGGGGACAAGGGGGAGAAACCAAAAGAACAAAACCAAGCTTTATTAAATAGAGGATGTTCAAAAGAAGCAAGAGCAAGCCTTCTGGAAATAAAAGTAATCCAATCCTGAAGACAGAAAACTATTTCTAAAGTCTCTCCAAAATGAAATAAAAGCAAGGAATAACAGCTAGAACGGCAGCCTTATTCATCTCCCACTATGCTACTTCATGGTTCCCCATAAAATCAACGATAAACTACAGCTTATTGTGCAAAACATGATTCTTCTGATGTGTGCGCTATCACCAGATAATACATCCTAACCTATCTTTACAACACACCGGGAGATACAAGTAGAAACAAAAAACATTCAGCATATATTTTTAAAAGGCCTGTCAACATGGACTCTGGGCTATAATCCTTATGTGGACACTGTGAATCTAATTAATCAAACTACTAGAGCCTAAACCTGGTTTAATTTTAGCTTTGCAAGACCCTTTTAAAGATATGGTCAAAAGCACGTATAACTGTGAAAGCTAGAAACACTATAAACCACAAAAAATACAGATACCAAAAATAGTTTTAAAAAGTGACTAAATCTGTCATTTTTAAATCTTCCTCACTTCCTTTGTGATATACTTTAGGAAAAAAAAGGCACTAGAATAAAGGTGGACATAATTTAAACCTAGACTAAGTATCTTTAATTAAGCTCTCTTTAGATTTAAAGCTTAAAGTGCTTAATTCTTTACTGGAAAACAATAAGAGTGCTTACTCACCATGCAGAATATTTTCAAGTTCTTGCAGCTCTAAAAGAAATCTATTATAGATAAAAAGGAGCTTAAACAGCATATATTACATCTTGCTTTTGTTTATGTATGGCGAGGAGTATTCAGAGTGGACCACATCTTAGACTTGCACTAATCCTTAAATAATTACTATTCATCTACTCAGTGCTGGAAAAACCTCATGGAATGTGACTTTGTTCTGCTGGCTTGTCTAATCCGATTCAATTACTTCAGTTTCCTTTCCCAGAGGTCTCATATTTAGAAACTGAGCTGTGCATGTCCCCTTACAGCCCTACCAACTCCCCACATGGAAAGGAAAAGTAAGGAGAGGAAGAGAAAAGGAAAAATCACTTCCAGGGGAAAGGAACTGTACTTTTTTATTATTATTATTATTAGGATCCTTTCCTAAATGTCAGTCCATCAATAAACATGAGAACCAGCCTGTAATTCACAAAGCCTCAGGCAACTCTGTTGTGATAAGGGCAAATTGGTCTGGCTCTACGAACGCTGGAGATGGGAATAGTTCAGTGGCTTGGACCAATTTGAATGGATGGAAACGACTAAAGTCCCTGAAGCTGCAGAAAACGATGCTGTACAGCTGGCAGCAGCTTGTCATCTGCATGCAGAAAGCGACAGGAATATTACAAATTTCCTGTGCCGAGCGAACTCTTTCAATCACCTGTAAAGAGTTCCCTTGTCAAATGGAACAGTGGCAGAAAACCTCTAACTACCGAGAAATTTTTCTGTCCCTTTTCCTCTATTCAAATTACAGCTACCTGCCCAGAATTAAAACTTGGATTTCAAAAGAGAATAAAATATCACAGTGAAGTGATTGTTGAACAGAAATTTCTTAAAAGGGATGGTAATGCAGCAGAGCACTAAGAGGGCTGCCACATACTATCTAATGCAGAGCAGTGCAAAAGGAGATGCGGGGATCTTCAGATTAGAAAAAAAGCAGTCTTAAGGACAAAAAATTTTCCTGGAACTACATGGTATTCAAAACAATGCATACTGTCATCCTGCACTAATTCCTGGAACTGACCTTGCGTTACATATTTGGCAGTAAATAGGAAAAACTTTCACTGAGAACTAGTCTTTATCATTCCCATAAACTGCCTGAATTTTGCCCATAAGCAAAGAAACACAGGAGAAAACACAGTTGTGACCTCCTCCTGTTTTGTAGAAGAGCAAAATACCATGCACGTTAGAAAGCGCTTATTTTCAAAAAAGTTTCCACTCATTTTTGCATCTGTCTTAATTGTACTTACGTCAAAATAAAAAAAAAAATCTATGCACTTACCTAGTGCATAGGTATATATTTTGATAATATAAAATTTGATCTATTTGCTATATACTTTGGTAATATAAACAGCCATTCCCAAGAATAAAGCTTACAGGCCCACTAGAGAAGTCATACTTCTCATCCAAGCTCAGATTCCCGCTACCTTCGATCACTTCCAGATCACCATTTACTACAGTGCTCTGTTGTTCATTTTCCCTAACAACTCCTTGAAGCTTTTTCTCTCAAAGTTAATTGCAAGAAATCTTGAAATCACTTCAAGCTAGATATATTGTGACTTATAGTACAATCTAAAGAAGGCAACAAATACTGGTATATGGGTGGTGAACAAAATTTTCCACTGATACATAAACTGGATCACTTTGGTCAAAATCGTCATCTTTCCCTTTATTAGTGAGAATAAAATTTTGACTAAACAATATTCATAGAAAAGGCACACTCCCTTTAAAATACACAGTTTCAAATTTTAAGTGATTATTATTTAGTAACAGAACAAGTGTTTTTCATCTGGCTTTTTGCAGTGGAAGTATTTCCTTCCACAAAGAGCCAGAAGGATCTATGGATTTTTTTTGTGTGTGTGTGTGTGTTTTGTATATACATACATATTTACATTACATAGGTTGCTTATCTACATGGAAATGTGGACGTCAGCTTGGTCTCTCATTTCTCGATGCCCTATAAAACCTTGCAGGCTTTCATCTGCAGACAGTTGACGTGTTCATAGGAGAGGCCACAAGGCTTCAGCTAGAAAAGAGACAGTGAACTACAGAGTTGCTGTGAATGAAGGGAATAAGAACGCATGGCATCTAACAATTTCATTCCACAGAGAACACAAATTGTCTTACATTTGAGGCATAATATTTTACTTCTTAAGAAAAGCAGGAATGACATTTTCCCTGCATTTAGGTGGGTAGATAATAGAACTATTCCATTTTCTTCAGAAGCAAGCTTTGACAACTCAGAGGAAAAAAAAAATAGATGCCTGACGAGTCATTGGTGAATTTATTACTTATATTCAAAGCAGTGACTCAAAGCAGAGATTACAGGAGGTTTCTCTATGCTCATGCTTTGCCTCCTCAACACAAGTTCTACTCCTAAGAGGTAAAGAAGCAGTAATGTATAGGAGCTTGTTCCTACACAGGGTTTTCACATGCTGCACTAGGAGATAATGGGTCACCTCAGTGCAATCCCTATCTAGCTGCAGCCTATCTAAGGAATCATGGGCCAGAGGGCAATTCATCATTACAGCCAAAACATAAGGTTCCTTCGGTCTTGGCGATCCTATTTAGATAGCAGTAACCTTTATTCTTTTCCTCCAAGGGTAAGGGTTTTTTTTTTTTTTTTTGTCTACTTAAATTTTAGTCATTCATCTTGATTCACTAAACTATGCATACTACTTGGTAAAACATCATAATGACAGATGCTTCATGAAAGAAACAAGTCTTCTGTTTAGAACACTAGTCATTATAAGCCAATGGGGAAGTTCTGTCAAGGGGAGTTTTTGCCTCTGTACAAGTATTTGGATACTCAGGAGGGAAAATGACTCTGAGACAAGATGCAATTTTTATGCACAGTTGGAACTGATGACAAACCTTTGACTTCAACTATTACTTCCATAGTAAATCTTCTTTTCTATTTTTCTCTTCCTCATATGCCCTTGCCCCCTAGGCACCTTTTGCATCTTTTTTTCCTCTCTCTCTCTCTCTCTCTCTCTCTCTCTCTCTCTCTCTCTCTCTCTGTCTTCCTCTATCACTCTCTTTTCTACTCCTCCTGCCTTTTTCTTCTACTCTTTTCCCTCATACTTGCATCTTCCTCATCCTTCTTTTGGGTACTGGCATCAAATATCTCCAGAGATAAATCAACACTTTCCACCCAGTCCAGGTTTTTTTCTTCTTTCTTTTTTGACTGCTCAGTGCAACACAAGGCAAAGGGAGGATTATACAAAGTGCCAATTTGGCACTCAGAAGTAGGGAAGTCTGGCACTAGCATTAGTATATGCTCAAAGACTGCAGTACTATGGTCTCCTGCCTCTGGATTTTCTTTTCCTTCCCTTTGTATGACTCTATACAGTTGAAGGGTTTTTTTGGCAACCCAGCTGAGGATTCTTTCATTTATAAAAATTGGAAGCTTATTCTTCCTAACAAAGCATTCATAATTCACGATTACAGAAGAATCATGGCATAACAAAACCCCAAACTTTCTACCATACCTTAATCTGATTTAAACTTTTGAAAATATATGACATTTGCAAGAAGTTGTTGAAAAGAAATTTCTTCACAGCTTTGCTTTCTCTGGGCAAGTCAGCTGAGACTCTATTGTTTTTATTTCCATCTCTCTCATGCCTAGATAATAGTATAATGGCCTCTTTCTGCTTGGCATTATACAAACAGACAGACAGGCAGTTGCACCATCAAAGAGTTCACAGTCTAAATTAATGGTGGGAGAAGGAAAAATAGTTTAAAGTAATTAGATAAACGGCGTGAGGTCAACAAGATATCAACAAAGATATGAGTAACACCTCCATCTTCTCACAAGCAGTGTAGTTCAGATGATCAAATCATCCATCGAATCTCACTGCTGTCTAAGGGCTTTGAAAAAACATTGTAAGATAAAGTGTCCCATGTGGTATTCAAAATTGCCCATGGATAAGAAAGAATGAAATATGAAAAGAAAAAACCTAAGAGATTTAAGACATCCAAAGTCTTGGGTTTTTTTTTTCTTTGTTTTCTATTTCAAGCCATCTCCTGAACTCTTACAACGTTGTGCCACCCCCAGGCTTTGCGGAGAGGGGAGCCAGAGGTGTGCAGCAGCAGTGGCTATGGGAAATGCCTGCTTTGTGTGGGGGGGAATTTGTTACACTGATTGCCAGAAGTGTTCTGGCTGCGGAGCAAAAGGGTCACTCGAAAGACACTCTATGGGTAAGGAAAGCTGCACCAAGAACAGGATTTATCCTAGGGGTTCTCCAGGTGCTTGGGTCCAAAGTCCAGAGTGAGACTGAGATAACATTAATATATCATTATGGGGATCCTCCCTGAGAGAAGAGGGGGATGTCTGAGAAACTACATCAGCAGGATCCTCCCAGGGCTCCCTGGGGGACAGAAATCTCACACACGAGATGGCCATGCCCTGCTGAACAGGCTGTGCCTTAGGCAAAACATTAGTAGACGAAGCTGAAGATAAACCTATTGAATGGAACAGAGCAGCAGCTTCAACAATAACACAGGATGCCAAACTGGTCATAAGAAAGTGATACTGAGAGACTTGCTCATCACTTTATGTATTAAATTAGCAAATCACAGGGCTTCTGACATCTGCATGAAGACGGAAAAAAAACATATCCTCAAGGTAAGTGTCCTTCACAGAAATCCAAGATGAACTACATATTTCTACATCTATCTCATAGAAAGCAGAGAGGGCAAAGGCAAAGGTCCAAGTCATGTCCTGGTTGGCCTGAATATAATATGAACATTATGAACAACTTGGATGCTGCTAGAATTTAACCATGGAAAAGCACAGTCATTTCTTCAGATAAGAGAAGAATAAATGGGAAGAGAAATTAAATTGAAATAAACTGTCTAACCAGGTTTATATGGTTAACACCAGTATTTGCATCTTCTGCTCTTTTGACAGCTAACTTGCAACTCCTATAAGGTGTGAGAGCTAAAGGTCTAGAAAAGGAAAAGAATTTTCTGGCTACCTTATACAATGAACACCAAGCAAGAGAAAGCACTAGGAGAGCAAAGCAAAATTGCACAGTCTTGACACTCTGAAACCATCTATGACTATTAATTATTCAGTTTGAAAATAACATTGTACAGTGACCTAATATCCGTTGCCCTGGAGAAAAAGAAAGGCAATTTAGAATTAGAATACAGAAGAGCATGCAGCTGGATTAAATACCTCTTTCTGACTCCAGATAGTCAAGATAAGTAAAAACATCTGCTCACACAGAGTAACCTTTATTCACCTTTTTGATCTAAGACACTAATTCTCTGCTGTGTGTTATAAATATTACTGGTTATAGCAAGTATATGTTATAAAATATACTCAAGCTCATTTCCTGACTATCTGCACTAGTGCTTCAGCTCTATTTTTAAAGTGAATATTTTCCTGCAGAGATAGGAGACAATGTCCTGGCGATGAATGTACAGTGAATGCAGGAGAATGATTCATCTATTTTTCTACAAGTCCTCATTGTTTGTAAAAGAAAGAAAGTTCCATTTGCAGATTTTGGTGACATTTCTGTCAACCTTTGAATCTACAAAAATTCCACAAAACTTTCAAATATGAAGTCACAACCAGTTTCCTTCAAAGATCAGATCCTCCAAGATAATTACGGTTTAAGCACCAGGGGAGACTATAATAAACAGATCAGGTGTTCTATAAGGCAATGTACTTGAGCAGCAGCTAGTCAAATCCCCAAAATGCAGCAGTAACTTGGCATCTTTTTAAAAGGAACTTGGGTACACGGGCTAGGGCTTGAAGAGCCCATCAAAGGCGGACACTAATTCAGAGAGTATTTATGCAATCCCTCTCATGTGCTCCTCTAGCAAGGGCACAGCACTGATGCATTCCCAGCTAAATTAAGTCCTATATGATAGCAGTAATACAACATAGAAACAGATTTGGCTCTCAAGTAATGATTTCCAAGGTTTGAAATTGTTAGCCATTGGCTTTCTCCAGATGAAACTATATGAACACAAATATGGAAAGATATTAGATTGGACCAGACATGACACATTTGGGTGACAGGGGAACGTTTTCTTGTTTTACTTTCACATAATAGAAACGTATATACATACAGGACATGGAAAAATGTACTTGACTAAAATGAAGCACTTGCACATCGAATGATACGTTATCATCTTCAAAGGATCTTTTCCTTCAGGAAAAAAGCTACTTCTACCTAACACCAGGAGGTGTCTTCCAAAGCAAATTAAGGAAGTGTGACAAGCCTCTTTGTAAATGAAACAAAGAAAGGAAGCTGTAATAAAGTAGATTAACATAGCTATAACCAGCACAGGATGCTTCACTAACCATCACTGCCAATCCTTATAATTCATTAATTTTCAGCTGGCACCTGCATTTTGCAACACTCTCTGCCCCTCGTTTAGAATGACATGCAAAGAAAACAGCTTTAATGATCACTCGATCAGTTCACAACACTCAAAACTCTTAAACATAGACTAGAACAAAAGCAAAACCAACCACCTGGTGTTTTTTGACCTGATGTTTGATGCTTTCTGAAGCAAAAGTATAATCACTTGTCTTAAAGAGAAAGATGGAGCAAGATTAAAAAATGGTTTCTCATTTTTGAGGATAGGCTTTTTTTCTCTCTTTTTTTTTTTTTTCTCCTTTCTCCCCCCTCTCTTCTCTAATGAGGAGTTATACCACCAGCTAATCATTAAATTTTATCCAATTGTTTACTTTGGGCTGCATTCTACTTTGCTTATGGACTTCTCCTTGATTTTCCTAGCACTTTTCCTTTTTTCAGTGCTATCTCTTGAGAGAAAATTACTGAAAGCTAAGCCCAAAGGAAAACAAGCTGAAGGTGAAAAAATGTTCTTGTGCTCCATATGGATTTTTGCTGAGGATGCTCTGAGTGTTAACATGCCTCCCAGGACGAGCAAGAAAGCTCTGGCAGTTCTGTTCCTTCAGAATTCATCTGGTTTGGGCTTCTTACAGATTTTGCCATTCAGTGTCCCCTCTGCATCCGCTATGATCTGTTCCTGCACTGCAACTATCAGACATACATATGCCATACTACATTTTTTTTTTTTTTAAATAATGGATGATTTTCCATCGGTTCACTGCAACTCTTGATCAGTTTATAGGAGAATAAGTCACAGGTAGGAAATTTCTGATCTGCTTTCTCACTGCTGCACAAGTCACAAGAGATCTACCTTAAATAATACCTGAGAACCTCGACAGAAAACAGTTATCTGCTAGGTTCCTGACTTAGTATTTTAGGAACAGCTCACAAGGCATGCACAGGTAATTCTACCTCCCTAACCACGACCAAGAGACTGCGGAGTTTTTGTTAGAAAGCACTAAAGAGTCACAAGGTGGGTGATCAATTCCCATAACACTCACAGAGTTCATCCCATGATCATGGGATCACATCTCATGACTCTGCTAATCTTATGAAAAAGAGAATTCTATTAACTATGAGGGAGCACACATGCAGTGTTAGTTCAGAGCATCTCAAGACATGCTAAGGGTTTGATTTGTCCCAGGGTACCAGCTTTCATACAGCAGAGAGAAATAGGGAACTTCCAGCTGACTTTTTGTCTCACCCCAGGACAAGCACCTACAGCAAGCTCTACAGGAACGCTCTGCAGCTCACCAGCACTCAACAGAGAATGCTCTGACACTTTCATCATCTTTCAGGTAAAAGAAGGGTTTTTTTACCCCACTTAAGATCATTTTGGGAAGCAAATAAAAATAGCGACTTAATTTTTGCCAAGTGAAATGAAATGATATCACTACTGTAGGTGACAAATGAAATACTCATTGCTCAAATGTGCATAGAACATGGTTATCAACAACAGAGTTACCAGTCCCGTTAGGAAATACGCTCTAACTCCTTGGGAGACACGAATACAGGGCAGATATTCCTATTCTTCAAAGTGACTGAATTTACATCTTACAGGCAGTTCTACTTTACTAAATAGCTAGGGAAAAAATGAGTGTGTCTTATTTTAACTATACTTGGAGCTTTTCAAATGCAACAAAGCCATAAAATTAGCAGCTCCCCAGAAGCTTAGGCAGAGTTTAGGTAAATATTGTCCCTCCAGGCCAATGCAATGGCCTTGCAGCAAAACAGGAGATCTCCTGAATGTCTGCCACAATCTGCCTACATGCTATCTGCAGCAATTAAGGCAAGAATACTCTTTTCACTATCTCTGTGTTCTCCTTGAAAAGCTATTGTTTGAAAAAGAAGTGCAATTACAGATAACGAGCATCCTATTGGCTATAACCTACCAGGCAGAGTCCTAAACCATCTTCGGCTCTTTTCAAAGGAAAAACTGTACAACAATGCTGCTAGGTGGTAACGAATTCTTCCTTTTTGTCTGCCTACCTGGCACATTTAAGATGCTTTTCGCCTAAGTGAATAATCTCATTTTTTTCGGCAGAACTGCTTGTAGGAAAAGACATTCATCAATGCGAATACAGGCAAAGCGGTCTGGCCTGTCATTTCAAACAAAGCTTAAGAAATCAAATTTAGTGATTTCTGAAAATGTCTTAGTGCCCCCTCTCCAAGGCTCCAGTGGGAATGACCATTTCTGCCATATCCACTCCAGCCAAGACACTATTTCTATGGGGTAGTTTTTTCATATATGCAGAAGTCATCTAATTAACTCAGTAAATAATTTTGTAATGTGTGAATAATTTTCTAACAATAGAAACACTGTTTTCATTATACCCCAACACATGTTCCCAGTGGGATTATTTCACATCTACCACTCTTGCAGAAGGCTGCTGGAGCAAAGAGGGTAAGCAGCAAGAGACAGGGCAGTCTCATTTTAACAGCTCTAATACAGAGAAGATTGCACAGAAGACCTTTACTTGGCCATTTAGCACTCAGTAGACAAAATACTCTCCAAGAATAACCCTGATTCCAAAGAAATAGGAGAGAGGCTGCCTTTCTAAGTTGTGTTATTACAAAATAAAGGAGTAGCACACAGATAGCATTAGAAGATTTTCTGTGGTTTAAATATGTTTCTTACACTGCACAGGCAAGTTCAGGCACTGGGCTTAAGTCATTCTAAAGCTAAGACTGTACCCAATAAGAAAATATTATAGCTTTCATCCTAAAAACTACAAAATAAATAGTCAGGTCTTCAAAGTATCATAATTTCATTTGAACTAGTATCCTCCAAATGGCACATCTTTCAGTGTAGCCAAGTGTCACTTTGGTCAAATGGAGATTTTATTTTTATATATATTTATTTTTATATATATTTTATTTATATATATATATTTATATATAAAATATATATTTTTTATTTATATATATATATTTATATACATAAAATGTCAGTGCCCCTGGAAGATGAGCAATCTCTGTTGTTACCAGATCTGTGGTGTCTGCTGAGAGGGCACTGAGCACTGCTTGACCATTGGCTTGGGATCTTTCCATCCATTTGTTAGAGTACATTAATATAACATAAAACACATCAAATGCTTCAATCAGGGCTTTCTTTATCCCATGGGTAATGGGGGTAATCGCTACAGGGACTTTATTCCATCCTCATTTTATTCAGTCATTGGCAAGGGACACTAGTGACACATAGTTGGCAAGAGTTAAAAGATGACTGCACAGAGCAAAAAGGCTGCTAAGTTCACAAAAATCACTTTCACCTGGATTTATATGTAGCAACCAAGATATGTAAATGCAGTCAGTTGTGCAATTAGAACACCATGTAAAAGAAAAAAACACAGTTTAAAAAAAAAAAAGAAAAAGCTTATCACAAGTAAGACAGATCCTGAGAACTGAATAACCCCTATAGAAGGCAGCAGATCTCCCCACAACTTGGGCTCAAAACCACTCAACAAGGTTGAAAACAAAAAGCAACTCACCTCATGTATAATGTCTATTGTTTTGCAATCGTTTTATTTAACCTGGAAACACATCAATGTTACTCATACAAGTGGAACAGGCTATTGCTCCCCATACACCTGCAATACTACGTGCAACTAAATAAAAGACAGCATTTGGTCCAGCCCACATTTTTCCAAAGCTCTTTCCGAGGCAGAATATGCCTAGGTGTTGGATTTACACCTGTATAATACACAGTTCTTTTGGCCAATACACATGAACATGTGGCATTCTCAATTATCTGTTTGCAGAGATAACATAGGGGAAATGTTTGGAAAACGTAGCCTTTCTTATGTTGCCTATAATAAACCATCCACCAAAAGGGAGCAGCACATCTTAAAGGCAGCAGCCTCCCGAATGCTGAATAACCGAGCACTCCCGAGAACAGTGTTTTGTTTCTTCTGTGCATCTTAACCTTTGCTCCACGGGGAATATTCTCTAGGACGGCTTCTAAAGGAGGCATATTAGGCTCTATGCTAATCAGGTCTGAGCCTTTCAAGTAACGGCTGCTGATTGTATCAAAAATGTGCCAAGAGAAACAAACCGAGAATGCAAAATCTATTTGAATTTTCTTTTGAAGCTAGAAGTAAAAACTCCTAGCAGCACCAGTCCTTTCAGGAGCATAAGATTTTCATACTTTATGCACTTCAAAGTGCAAATGAGGATTACGACCTTATATAGTATATATGCACCTATATTTTATTTATACTGCATCTGTGCAATCAGGAGAAAAGATATTTCCATGACCTTCTACCAGCAAGAAGCCTAACAAGTCTATTCAGATCTATTGAAAATTCACAGTTAATTAAAGGTTAAAAGGAACTTGCCAATTAGTATGAAAGATAATTGTTCTCCTTTGGCTACCTGATTATGTTTTCCCTTGAACACACTGAAGTGTATGTTGTCATGCTGTCAGTAAATGTAATCATAAAGCACTCAGGGTACCATGGAGCTCTCAAAAGGCCCTAAAATGTGAAATTCTCTGTGATTTCTACCCTTTCGTTATGCATGTCAACATATTGATATAAATGAAGGAAAAGAAATAAACGCCTAAGATGCTACTGGTGAGTAAGGCTTGGCACCCACAGAAGTGGGAGCTCTATTACGTATCACTGCATTTTATTCTAAAAATCACAGAGAAAAAGGGAAGAAATCACCAAGGCTGCAGCTGTGCAATCCAACCCTCACAGATGACAAGAAAAATAAAATACCCAACAGATCCTTTCCAAGAGTAACTGTGATCTTTCTTTCCTGAACCAAAAGCAAGGGAGAGGCTTTTGCACAGCTTCAGAACGCAACCAGCACCGAGCTGTTTTCTTCCTGCGCATTTAATTTACCTGGTCACTGGCAGCAGGGCTAAGATGTGCTTGCTCTCGCTGTCTCACTAAAAGCTAACAGAGCCCCAAAACCTGAAACACGCTCCCAAATTCCAAAGAGCCAACGAATTCACATGCTTGGCTACAAGAAGAGCTCAGCAGCAACCTCATGAAATTACTTCCCCTCGGTTGCAATCAGAAGCTATCCACCGGTGACGTACATTTTCAGGACCACGTCATTGCTCAAAATTAACTGATGAATGCCTTGCGGCATCTAATTTAAATCTAGGATAAATTATATTAATGGTTACATGCTCTTGACATTCTGTGGCCACTTATTAATGGAGATGGAATATGTACTATTGTTTCAATTCAAAGATTATAGGTCAGCAGCTTTCACAGCAATACATAATTCATTAGTGACAGCATTCTAAAAGTTCCTTTGTAGACAGATACTTTTATATGTAAGCGTATCTTCTTATTTTTCAAGTAGCTTCTCTTCTAAAATTCTTTTAAAAAAAGCAGTTAACAGATATGTGCAAAATTCAAAGAAATATTTCTAAAATGTTCATGCAAGCATCCACTCTTACTTTTAACTGATCACGTTTTCTCTTTATAATCACATGTTTTGTCTCTAGAGCCAATAAGTAGATCAGTTAACTATGCATACTCTCAAACTTTCAAGAATAGCCTATTTCTTGCTTTAAATACTGTTTTTGATAAACATAATGATGCATTTTTTTGCATATTTCTATCTTCCAAGAAGATATTTGGGTGGAAAACAAAACAAAGGTACTCTTACCTTCATTAAAATCCAAGTACCAAAAGCAATTCTGAGGATACATCAGATGAACATCTCCTACTTTGTTGGTTCAAACAGAAAAAAGCAGCAGCACCCTGAGTAGGCCCTGAAATAGGGTTGCTCCCCAGAGGGAGGGGCAAGATGAATAACACAACACTAACTGTTCCTTAAGTACCTCCAGGTGTGAAACTACAATCAAACTCCTTCCCTTTTCCCACAAAAGCCAAGGAAATATCCTACACAAGATCTATGCCACCTGTGACATTTTCTTTCCCCTTCACCTTTATTTCCTGTGTTACTTCTCCTAATTGCAGATAGAAATAAACAAAAAATATCTAAACTAACTTAGGACAGGAGTGATGGTTGTCCTAGTTACAACGTGCATTCCACCAGTCTCCTGCTCTATCTTCTCTCTCCGCAGGGCAAATGACTGGGGATGGAGGAGTTGGTTGCCCTGCACTGCCCTGTGCTGCTGAGCTAATTAGCCAGCTGTGATTACACTAATCTATTGACACAGATAAATTCTATTCAATTTCCCCTTAACAGAACAAAACTTAAAATTCCAGCTGTAATGCTTAAACATCAAAATGAGTTTACTTTTCCCGAAGTTTCTCTTTTATATTATTATCAGATCAAAAGTGTGCTTAGTTCTCATGAATAAATCTGCAAATGGCAGTAAAGATATCCCTACAAATCAAAGCATCATGGCAAATTTGCTGTATTTTGTCCTCCCAAACAAAAGCAGTAACAATTCAAATCTTTTTTTCCTGACAGTTATGTAGTTATGAGTTTCCTAGTACTTAAGACAATTGTTCAGTTTTTGTGACTACACTCGTGACTGTCCTTTTCAATATGTATGTACCTGTTCCAATAATCTGACAAGGGCATTATGAATTATTTGTCATTGTATTCAGCAAAAAGTGACACTTGAGTTCCATTACAAAAATGGTGAACACTGGCCCAAATTTCTCCTCAGTAATGCACATCATGAGAATTCACTTGGAATGGAATACGCAACAGCAAACAACTTTGACATGCTGGTTTTAACCACTATTACATTAACCTCATTTAAATTACTCTCCAAGCTCATGCCGTTCTGCACAATGCACTTCTACTCAGGATACGACACAGTCCATCTTTTTTTCATTCCTAGAACTTTCAAGTTTGTAAGAATTATTCAAAAAGTTTGGAAGATAGATTTCTTATTCTTCTTTAGTTGAATTGCCTTATTATCACACAGAAAGGGACATTTGCTTTCTCAGTTTTTCACATGTATAGCAAGGACAAAAAAGTTATTCCTCGCAAAGGGGGGAAATAAACTGCAGTGAAACAGACATTTTTCTAAGGCATAAATACAATGCTTTGGCTCATTGGCAGCTACAGTTAATTAAGATTTTCCATTATTGTATTTCTCACATTCCAAATATTTCAGTGAGCTCAAACCTTCGATATACTAAAGGTGTATTTACTCTACACTATCTTAAATATACGTTGCCTGTTGTCATAATAATTTTTAGGTTAACCACAAGTATTAGGATCAACTACGGTTGTCACTAATAAGTGATTCTCCTATAAAATAAATTTTATCTTATGCTTCTTAATAAAGAGAATTTAAGATGGAAACACTGAAAATTCACACTACCATCAAAATTGCTGTATGAACTATTTCTGAATGGCTAGCATATTCAGTACCACACTAATTCTAGACTAATTTTTGTTCTGTGTCTGTTGTTTCCTGAACTGCCTTTCTCCCCAAATCTTCTATTTTTTAAGAGCATGTGTCTTGTGCCATTATCTTTTCTGCCAAAACTGCAGGGACTGGAATTCCCTGGCTATCACCTGAGTCAATCCACAGCTCACCATTGTTGTTCTACCACCTATACAGGTTGAAGATGTGCCACATCACTTGGGTTTGAGCAGCAGCTGACTATAACGTTGATGAAATATGGGCAGACACAGTCACGGTCCAACAAGCCTCGTTGGTGGCAGTCAACTGGTGCACTCATGCCAGCTAAGGCACAGGGATGAGTAACCCTCATTTGGACATGAAAACTCAAGCTGCAGCCTTTGCTACGTGTCTTTGCACAGCACCATCTTGCTCATTCTTCAGCCATCTACCTTGACAAGGTGACCTCAGCATTGATGAGGGCAGAGAAAAACCCTCCTTCTTCTGCATATGAATCCTTATTTTTATTTTAACTACCAGCTCCCTTTCTACTCTCCATGTGTCATTAATTTCAAGCATTTGTATAATACCAAGTGATCGTCTTTATATTTTAGACAACTGATCCTCCAGGGTTTTGGAATCAGACAGGTTTGCTGCAGGCATAAATCCCAAATTCCAGCTGTTTATTCTAGCTTTTAACAAATGCATTGTTCAACAACAACAACAAAATAATGTTAATATTCTTAATCCACACATAATTAATTCTCTAGAGCAAGCTGAAAATGTGAACAGAACCTCTGAACAATAGATATATGTGGAAAACATGGGGAAATTTTGTACCTTGCTCATCAAGGCAAGGCTGTCGTAAGTTTTATGTGTTTTTATTCTATAGAATTGAACAATACAGTTTATTTAAGTACCAGAAGAAGGATTATACTGCCTCTTCACACTAACACAATCAGGTTTCCACATAATAAAAAAAATAATTAAGTATCTTCTGCTAAGCAACCATCTCAATGAACATTCATCAATATATGTAATGAATAGATCTATTGTTTAAAAAAAAACGAAACAAGCACTATCTCAAAGTTTTAGAGTTGAATTTCTGAACTGTTAGAATGCTCTGTAATTAAGCAAACACAATACACATTTCTGAAAAACCTCTATTACAAGAACACAAAGTTCAGAAGTTAAAAGGGGAACAAACAAATTAGATATCAAGACACTGAAAGAATCTCTCAAACACAGACCAAGTTCAGTAGCTGGAAAATTGTCAGTAAGTTCATTTTCTTTTCATTCTTCCTATCAAATGAAACATAATAAGAATCAAAGAACCCTCGAAATTTTTATAATATAGAAACAGAATAAAACTCACAGTAAGAAAACCTCTTACAAAACCTTTTTCCTTTCCTTAACTAACCTTTTATAAACATTCAAATTAAATGTCTCTCCTGCAGACAAACAGGCTGAGGTAAAATTGTTCTTTCATAAGTAAGATCAGAGGATATTCTGCAAGACAAAAGAATCCTGCACAAGCAGTTTACACTTGGATGATGGTTGAGCTTGCAGAACACACAGAAGCTGAAAGTTTCTTCAAGTACCCTTTGTAGCACTAAGGAAACAAGTTTTATTTGCAACAGATGAAGAAAAAGGAAAGGTTCTCCTACATATCATCCAGTCAAAAAAGGAACAAGTGATATTTTAAAACTACCTTCAATTCTTAAGTTTCAATTGAAAAAAATAATATAGTGTGAAATGACCATCCCAGGGCGACTGAACCAATTATACCGCAAGACAAGATCTAGAGAGACCAGATGCCACATGCCTCTGTGGCTTTTTTGCACAAACAAGACTTACAAAACCTTGTAACAAATATCCTGCCTTGTGCAGACCACACACAGAAAAGCTTGCTATGATTCCATCAGCTATACTTAAAGCTAAACTACTAAAAGAGATGATGATAATTTTCCATGGTCATTTCAGTATAGTGGGAGATGGTTCTGAAAAACCACATCGGGAAAAGATGGGCAAGTCCCTCAGCAGATAAGAAAGTAGCACATATATTGAAAGGGTCTGGTTAACTAAGTCATGAGAGAGAATTTCCTTCTATGACCAGGTAGCAGCCTATCTGTATAGAAGAGAGAAAATAAATGTCATAGATCCTGCTTACTTAAGGCTTCCAACATTATCTCATATGCCAATCTGAGGAGCAAGCTATAGAAATAGGAAGTTATGGAACCAACAAAACTGATTCAAACCCCGCGCTTAGAGCATAATATTAATAAAGTGGTGCGTGAAATAGCATTCAGCAGAACAGTACCAGATACAGCACTGTTTGATATTTGATAACTGCATGATGGATGAAACAGAAGGTATCCATCTCTTTAAAGCTGTCAGCAAACAGAAGACGAACAAGAATATACTGGGAAATAGTTTATAATTCAGAAGACAGCAACATACCTAAATTACATGAAAAATGGTATCTAATTAGGCCTAATACCTTGTATTTTAGCAGAAACAATCACCTGGACAAATCCAAGTTTGTTCTGCAATAGCGTGAAAAAGAAGGACCTGATGGTTACAGTCGATGGCAAGCTGACCATCTGCGCCGCAGCCATTTCATTATGCTGTTAAAAACCACCACGCTGGAGAGCAGCACAAAAGGACAGCACCTGCAATACAGCTTGCAGCCCCCCGGCATCGTTAAACCCTCGCCTGGTGCATTGTATGGGCTGGTTGCAAAGACAAGCTCAAGGGGATCCAGAGGAGAGTAAGGATCATGGCTCCAGAAAACAGGACACATGAAATACACCAAAAGCATCTGGGCTGCTTAGATTAAAGATGAGACAGATAAGGAGAGGATTATCATGTCCAAACAAGAAACTCCATGTTGCATTGGGCATCTGAATAATGAGCCTTCAATGACAGTGGTAGCTAAAGCTAGTAGTAGTAAGCCTAAAAGGCAGCAGGAGAAATTTACGTTATACATAAAAAGAACATGTTCTTATGATAAGGATAGTTAAGCAACGGAGCAGATTGATTTGGGAGGTCGTGCAATATTGACTATTAGAGATTTTACAGACCAAATTAGACAAGTAATGGTCAAGTTTCACAGGCATAACTAATCCTGCTTTAACACATGGAGACGGACTAAATAACTTCTCAACATCCCTTCCAGTCATGTTTTCTACATTTCTATCCTATGCGAAATGTAACTATTGTGATTTCATTAGCTGTGAAGGTGGTTGTAAGGATAGGTATATTAAAGATTTTATGGAAGTGAGGACCAGATAACAAATTGCCTTTGAAAAGCAGGTGAGGAAATGAAAGGCAAAATATATGGAGAACTATATATTCAATATTGTGGAAGATTTTACATGACATGCAATTAAGTGAAAACAGCTGATATGATCCAGAAGGATGGTGATGCTGTAAAATGTCTATCCTGAAATTCATTATAGGAACTTAACATGAGTTCTTTGCTAAATTAAACCTTATGCTTTTACCTCAAATAATGTCAGATCACATTTGTGTGGAAATCATCCTTAGGTTTCGAAACTGTGCAAGAAAGCCAAAAAAGCAGTGTGATTAAACAGAAAGAAAAGAAAATGAAGCATCCACTTTAAATAACTGCTCATGAATTAACTGCTCTCCTTGTCCCACCAAAAAATGTGTGTTTTGGAACAGCAAAAAATTGAAGATAAAGTGATACAAATTATAGCTTTAGAAGAAAAAAAATTTCTGCTGCGTGACTCAGAAGCATTGTGGCAAATGAATTGTACATGTACAGCCCCTATTGAGAAGATAAGGACAATTTCTTCTGATGAGAAACAAATCTACGTCCTGCCATCACTGACCACTAGTAAAAGCCATTAGGGAAGCAGCAGCAGAGGAGCATTTGGTGGGCACGTGGCAGCACAAGAGGCACACAGTGACATGCAGAATATAGATATTCACACGCACTTTTTTAATGACATGAATTATAAACTCTTCTCCATTTAGAAAAATCACTTAAAATTAACGTAGACATTTCCCAATTTTTAACTTTTTTCTTTTATACAACAAAATACATATGAATGACACTGAAATCAACGCCAATTCAAAGAATATTTAATACAAGGAAAAGAAACAACATAGGAATAAAAGAGTCAAGCTGAGAAAAGCTAATTCAAGAAGACTAATAAGGAGTAGACCAAAAAGACAAAATTATGATAAAGAACGTATGCAAAGAGAATGAACAGCAAATGCCAAAAAAAAAAATCAGAAGTTCAAACATTGGTTAAAAAAAAAAGACAGCTCGAAGAATAGCCCATCACTGAGAACGAAATAGCTGAAGTGGAAGGGCAAATGAAAAGTTAAGCTAAAAGAGCTTTTAATTAAAATTGTAAACTGAAACTATATATGATGTCACGGAACTTATGTAAACAGTTAGTGGACATCCACTTAAATACATTTTGACTTTCATTTCTCTTCAATTTAAAATAGGCTTCTAGGTGAACAGGACTCTTGAAAACAGAAGGAAATTTTCCTTTTCCTTTATTATTAGGAGACAAAATAATCAGCGTATCCCGATTTTTAAGCTAATATTAAATTTTGACTTTTTTTTTTTTTAATATTTGGGGCTGACAGTACTAGATTTCCTAACTGAGGAAATCTGATAGTCCTGATGAAAACATACACCTACAATTGTCCTTCCTCGGAAAAACAGCTTTTACAAAAAAAAAATTGTCCTTCAATTGTCCTCTGCAATAAGTCACCAGAATTTAGTGTCTAGAACCAAATGACAACTCTCCTTGTGAGAAGTCACCTGTTTCCCGATTTCTAGATATTCCACCATAGCATTGCCTTGCTTTAATTGATATACAGTGCTTTATGGAATGCTGTAGCAAAACATTTCAGGTTCCTTCTAATCTTGGACTGTGTTCATCAATACCGAAAGGCTCCTCCCTCATTCTGTTATATTAAACTAGACAGCACCTAAGCCAGGTAATGCCATCAAAATTTAGGCCCAGATTTAGTCTTAGCAGAGAGGTACCAGTTTGCAGATTTCTTCCCACAGTACCTGCAAGGACAAATATCTGCTCCCCTTACCCTCTCCTATCTGAGCCTGTCTTGTGCCTGGTATAGTCAGTGGGATTCTTTTCACTGACTTTTAAAACATAAAATCTTTTGAAACAAGAGAATAAACTGGCTCCTACTATTTTCACTATACAGAATGTTAAAGGAAGATAACACCAAACCAAATAAAAATGATTTGACACTTTTTTTGCCTGCAGAGAGCAATTTTTGCTCCCTTTACGACAATGCTTTGTCAGTAAGCTTTTAACTCATTTATCCAAATTGCTTGACTAGTTTAATTCTACTGCAACTCCATTAAAATCACTAGGGCTCTTGCCAGTTTAAATCCATGGAATTTAGTCAAGTTAGTCTGGCAAGAAATTGTTTCATTCAAGTAGTATATCATGTCATATAAAACACCTCATTTTTGCATTCTTGTTTCTCTCGTTTATCTCTCATTTTCTTTGTAGTCTGTCCTTTTTCCCTACCAACCAAGTCTGACCCACGCTCCCACCCTTGATGCTGCCTGATAGCATTTTCTCAAATATGAGTTTCAAAGAGTAGTGGGATTTGGTTGTTCGCTTTCCTGGTTTGCAGCCCAACCCTTGTGTATCAGCTCTGTTCCCACTAGGGAGGCAGGAAGAGGAGTCATACGGTATTTTTACAGCCATTTGTTACTGCTATGATGACGACTTACACAGGTCTTTGCAGAATTTGTCACCTGATGGATGGGCTGTTGTTTTTCTCATTCTGCTCAAGTTTAATAGCAATAGAGAGATGTGCACACGTTCACGCACAGGTGAGTATGTTAGGTCAAAGTGGTACAACTGTGTACACTGCAGACAGTAGGCTGTCAAAACTCATTAGAGTTACTTGATCAGAAACTAAGGAAAAAAAATATCCCAGTGTATTTGTGAGCATAAATATCCTGTAGGAATATTAACTGATTAATTGCAGCAGAGCATCTTCATTCTAACCTCTCCCTCCACTCAAAAGATCAACTTTGATGACATGCTGTACTGCAGCAATGGGGAAGTATATTAGTAAGATTTTATGAGCACAAATTTGCCCGGAGCTCAGCTCATGCTCACTGAGTGCCAAGAGAACCATCAACCACCATGCTACTGGTTTGCTTATTGTACAGGCTTTACAGAAAGGCTCTGCTCAAACTTTTGTATGAGCATAAGAAGTGAGATAAATTCTCTTCCACAGAACTATGTTGCCTGTTTACCAATTGTCTAAGAATACAGATATACTGGCAAAGAACAGCACTAGATCTTTCATACTTCCTAACATACCTTTCCAGTAAATTAAGATGCCATCACTATACAATTACCACTTCATCGAAAAACTATATCTTTTTTTCTTTTAAAATGAGTCCCTCAGAAAAGGAGATATACAAATATACATTTTGAAAGGTTGTTTGGGTGTTTTGGATTTTCTCATCTGAGATGGAAAATCAGGCAGTACAGGAGAAGATGTACATTTCCAGTAATGATTCATAAAAATACTGTGAAATGTGTAACTTTTTCCTTGAATAGAGCAGAACTTTCTGCAAAGAATCGTGTTTGAACTTTCAAAGTTTTTCTAAGAGAAGCTTCCCCCCCACTGCTTCCAACATACTCCATCCATCAGAAATCATTACAGTTGAAATTGGACTAGAAAAAGTCAGGTTTTAACAGCACAAAAATAATTAAATAGTCAGAGACATATGCCTAACAAACAGTAGAGTGCTTCCAAGACGTTCACCAATGTACATGCTTGTTATAATACTGTCTCAAAACCATACATCTTTCCATAGTTACTTACTCATTTTTGTTCTTTCCTAGCTTTTAGAGTTGCGCTGCTATCTTTATGCACTATAAATGGAGTGTCAGAAGAGGTCAAATCCTGTGCTTAATGCTCCATATTTTCATGTGCAGCAAACCAATGTTATTGTTTTCTGCAGCCCTCGCTGAGGTAGTTTGAACAGTTTGCCCGAGTTACAGCCTTACATGGTCTGAATCTGGGAGTTGGACCAGCTCCTCTCCAGCAGTCCCTCCCAAACGCAATTACTGTGTGATTCTGTAAATTAAATTTGCTTGAATTGGCCTGACACAAAGTGGGGAGCCCTACTGGAAAAGCCACAGTGAGGAGGCCGATTAGGAGGGCAACCTTTCGGAAATCACCATCCCAGCTGCTGATAACCCACTGTGACCTGCTGCTGGATTATCACCTCTTCCAGTCATGCCACTGGAAGGAGATTGCACCTTTAACTCGAAAGATTGTAGAAATAACCTGTCCTGATCCAGCGTGTTCCTGGGCTGCACATGAGGGGAACTTTCTCTCCCTGCTCTTAGCTCTTTCATCAACAGTCGCCCATCTGTTAGCTGGCTGATGCACTGCAAGGGGAACGCTGTAGCCACTCTACTCAGATGTATTAATAATTTGACTTTGAAGTAGTAGAGAGATGAGCCACGAGGAAACAGAAACAAAGCTGGTGAAAGAAGCCATGAGGAAGTGCGGGGAAAGGAAAATGCAGAGGGGAACCAAGCACAAAACTCAAGCTAATAAGCTCTCTATCATTGACCCTTCATGTGAATCCAATATCCCATAACATTACTGCATCCTGCTCTAAGTTACAAGGCCTTCGTTCAGAAGAAGGAAAAATGTCTGAATTAAATCCCTGAGTTAACAAAACCTCTCAAGTGCCATCTTAACACCAAAATAAACTGAAGAGCATGACTAATGCTAGTTTCACAGACCCAGCCACATCGCAAGAGGCAAATAGGGTTTACTGCTTAAAGAGCAACAGCTTTACAAACTGGAGTGGAGACAATTCACACCTCAAATGAAGATAAAACACTAGCTCAGAAGGTTCCCAGGCACTATGAGAGAAGCAGAAAAGCAGTGTTCACCCAGGGCTCCACGAGGGGATGAGCCCCGAGTAGATCTTCTCGCCCCAGCTCTCCCAGGTCCAGAGCCCCAGCCAGAAGACAAGGCCACAGCAGCGTGCAAGCCGCTGCTGAAGCTCTGGGCTGAAGCAGAGGACACGGAGAAAAGCTTATTTTTTGAGAAAAAGGAACAAAGACAGGATTTGACTGTTTTGTGTTTTAAATTTAGGTAGGCCCGATTACAGAACATGTGCCCCTGACCTCAATTTTGTGCAGCACAGAACTGCTACTCCAGCTTTCACAGAGCTCTCATACGGTATCTGCTGCTCCATCAGACATCCTGCCTTGCTGTTTTGTTCACTACCATATCATAAGCTGCCACCTCTCACTGTACAAATACATCAATTTATGTTGGGCCCGTCTTTTAACAACTCAGTGTCTCTTGATCTCCTCTTTCAGCCTTAACAAAATAACCTTGGTACCATCCCTGGGGCTGAAGATTCCTCTCTTTATACACTCCTGTTGTGCTCGAAGGATTATAGCCTGGCTGAGACCAGGGGAACTGTAGCTCCACGCAGACTGAGTCCCTTAGCACTGCAAGTACTACTTATTTTTCTCTTTTTAGGGAGAAAGCTTGTTTGTTTCTTAATAGCAATATATTAAAAAAAACAGGAAAACTGAGTCACAGAGGACACTCAGGAAATACTTATCCACTTGTCACAGATTCACTTAATAGAGAGAAAATTTAAAACTCAAATCCAGAAAATTCTGAATAAACGGACACAGCTTCATACAGAGGTAGGCAATCCGACAGCACGTTGACTGGAAAATACAGCATGCAATCCAAAACTGAAGAGTTGAGTCAAAATTTTTAAGCTGTCTATATTGGGCAAAGTTACTGGGGGTATCTTTTTTTTCTTTAATAAATGCTTGATTTTTCAGGAAGTGCTCTTTTGTTCTGAAAATGCTCAAAGATTTTGATGTTTCAAAATTAATTTTGCTTCTTCTCAATTAGAAATGGGAGTAAATAAATCAAAAAAGACTATACTGCAACCAGGTTATTCCAATCTCACATTGCAAAAATTTGCTTTGGTTAAGATCTGATTTCATTCTGGGATGGCTCAAACTTACCTTATTAAAAGAATGCTTCTGTTATAAAGAAGTCTTCCCCCCCACACCTCATCAAACCAAAAATTCCATGTCAATTACTCTCAATTCAGTGATCACCTCTATACTACAACTCAATATCTACCTGCTTGGCTTAAGAACCCACAGCTTCCCATTTCAATAAAATTAAGCATATTAATGATTAAATGAATGATTAACCCTGATTCCCTTGAGCCTTTCCAAATTAAATCATGACAGTGCAGGTAAAAGAGCAAGTGCTTCAGGATAACCTGAGGAGGAGCAATGTACAGCCTTGCTACCGAGGCCAAGAGAAGACAGAGCCCAGAGAGAGTAAGAGGAGGCACAAAATGGTACAAGCCCCGGAAGATATTGTTCTGGGAGGCAGAGAAGCAGCCCTCCAGGAAGCTTTGGTGCAAAGACACTGGAAAAATCCAAGGAACTCATTGCATTTAGTGAGCTTAGGCACAAGAAAGAGTCTTTTACCAGCCTGAAATAGCTGGTGCCAACCTGAGGTAGTTTTATGCCTTTGCCATCATCCAGGAAAGAAAACAGAACACAAATCATCTACTGAGAGCACAAACATGATGTTTTCATCATAGTAGCCTTAAAAGTATGCTAGGAAATTTGCAAAAAGCAGCCAGTCCTCTCCATTGTACATGCACACAGGCAGGATGTCCGGTCAGTATGCACAAAGCTTTGGCTTATATTAACTCCTTTCTTACCTTAATAAAGTAGTGTTTCCATTGTCTCCTACTTTAAGACAAAGATCGTTCTAACTTATCCAATCACACCACTAGCACAAACATATACCACAGAAAGGGACCATGATGAGTACTCATTTATACAGTAATAAAACTGAATCAATTCAGCCAAACCTGACTACTACCCAAGCAAAATATTTCTGTGCAGAACTGTAGTGCAGCAATCCTGGTATGCTGCTCACTCCAACACCATAGTTCAAGGTGATGCTTTCCTATATGCAGATTGGTCCTAATATCACCTCTGAAATGATGTGATAGTCACAGTCAAGCTCCTCCTCCTCATCTTCCCCCCACATCATCTTATTAATTAGAAAGATGTCTTAAGACATATAGACCAAAGAGTACTGTCAGTAGTTCTATCATGGCCAACTCATGCATCTGTGGCAATGTCCCTGCCTCAGTTGTAAAGATTTAGTACATTCTGGAAATTTAATGTGCTTATCTTCTTGCTCAAGAAGTGATAGCCCTAATATTTTTTTTTTTTTTTTGATGATGATAAGTACCCATTTAGAGGGTCTTCTGAAGTCTCAATGCCTAGGAATTCAGAAGACATATAAAGGAGGAACCATGAATAAAATAAAATGGAATAGACTACAATATACAAGAAGATAAAAAGGCTTTCAAAAGGCTCTCCTCTCAACAGCAGATATCGCTAGCCCATTTTAAGAAAGTTTTTCTCTCCAAATTCTTTATTTGAAGATGTGTTCAGTGAAATCAAGCAAAAAGGGAGAAAATGCCAGCCTTGTCAGCCACCAGTGCAATATGTAAGCGCCTAGCAATTAAAAGACCTGCAATATGTCGTTCATAAAGATCAAGTAGATTATGCGTTTCTTTAAACAGAAATAATTATACTGCTCATTCATTAACTTCTTCATAAATTCTATTAATATTGAACTGCTATATCCTATATACGCAGTTGAGACTAAATGAACCTCATTACATGGTGTCCATGAAAACGATAATAGGAGCAAGGATAGGAAGTGTAGATGCTAATAATTAATTGTTCAACTTCCAGCATTACAAACTTTAAATCAACAGTTCTATTTTAAAACAAAATCATCTTGTTTGCTAGCAGCAATTTATTACAACCCATGTGCATTAGTGGCACTTTCCCTTTAATGCAATTTTTGAATAGTGAAAAGAGATAAACATGCAGTGATTTTTATCTATGTTTTTGATAAATGAATGTCTCAGCAAAATTTTACAACTAAAAAGGTTATTTACTTAAGAGAGATTTTCTGTACGTGGAAAGGTCAGATTTTTTTTAGATTGCGGTGAAATTGCTTCTGCTTTTTAGCAAGTCTTTCAAGGGGGCTCCTCTCCTTGTAGTGTTGACAAGGACATGGGAAGGATGCGGCCCCAAGAAATCAAATGAACAGCATAAAATTCTAGCTGGAATCTTCTGCTGCCACAGTTTGTGGTTTTTGAAATTCTGTCAAAATGTTGAACAATGTGAGAAGAGAGAGAGGACTTCTGAGCAAAAATCAATAGCTGGGTCTTTTGAACTGTCCATGTACAAAGTTCTAATGAAAATGTCCTTGAGGGAAGTTTTAATAGTGGACTTTGAGATCAGCTCCTCCACTGCCCTGATAGCATTGTACAGCATTTGAAGTTTTCAAAGGCACCAATTCACAAAAGTTTGGCTCATACAACTGAGGATCGAGATGCCTCTGAGGGATCTCAAAAACAGCAACCTGCCACTGAGGACTAGCCCGAATAGCGTGTGTATTATTTGCACTGTGCCAGGTTTTAGCTGGAGGGTACAGTTTACTTCAAGGGAGTCTGTAGGTCTTTAAATAGCATCTCTCCACTACAAACTAATAACTGATCAGATGCTCAGTGCAAAACAAGAAGTGCTCTAATCTGACTAAGGGGATTTCATGTAATATACTGCAAATAGATGGACATTTTCTATAAATATAGTTTATAAAATGTTAAATCAGGTTTGGCTATAATATCCTATTAACTGGATTACATTTCCTTGTATGTATTCGAGCCTGTTAAAAAATGCAAAGCGTTCAGCACCACATCAAGGTCATTCTGGGAGAACTGCCGCAGACATTAAATTGAGGTTAAAATGGTTGCTAAGTGTAGGGTTATACAGTAATTGCACTGATGTTCCCCTAAAACACAAAATGCATACATTTACTGTGCCTTTGGAGCATTTTTTCCCCCCAGTGCCATTGAGAATTTATATGCATTCGCTCTCAATTATAGTTAGTGTTATTAGAATAAAATCTTCTGGTATTAACATAAAAAGCTATCTGGCATGAGTACAGGAAATGTTTCAACTATCTGAAAATGTTAATTAAAAACACCGTTAAAAGATAATGCCTTTTTCATTATGCAATTTTTATATGTCTGGATATAAAAATAAAGACATATCACAAATAGATCATACAGTTTTGCACAGAAACAGGAAAATTGCATTTGATGCATGCAGTTCCTTTTGTTTATAGCAAAAGAACTTTGCTTCTAGTTTTACGAGAGTCTATTGTATTCTAAACAACACTGCTTCTCACAGCTTTCTTATCTTGCTAATATCTGAATGTTCCAGTGTAATTCAACACAATTCACCCTGCAGTTCCGCTGGAATTAATACCTTTACAATCCCAGTAGTATTTAGTATTCAAATGCCTTTTTTTCT
This sequence comes from Nothoprocta pentlandii, assembly GCA_013398315.1. Classification (NCBI taxonomy): domain Eukaryota; kingdom Metazoa; phylum Chordata; class Aves; order Tinamiformes; family Tinamidae; genus Nothoprocta; species Nothoprocta pentlandii. The sequence goes on from VZSG01000083.1 coordinate 1,029,660, forward strand.
AAAGCATTTTATGAATATTAAAAATAAATATTTCAGATAATATGAAAACCTATTACTGTATTACGCATATTGTTTCCACAGATTTGCAAAAGGTCTTACTCCAACAAAACGTCTGTATTGAACAAGCAGAACTCACAACCTATGGGAGGACTGGAAGAACTAGACCTCAGTGTCAAAACAAACAAACAACGCCCACAACAACAACAAACATGGAAATTTGGCATTCAAAACCACCAGCCTCATGCAGTAGTCAGGCCACAATGTTTCCTCATTCAATATAGACCTGGCCTAAATGATCTAGTAGTAGGAAAAAGAACCAAGCAAGTATATTACCAAGTACAACACAGCACGCAAAGAAATAGTAAAATAAAATATTGCATGTCATTTTGAACATTTTATGTGAAGCATGTCACAAAGGTGAAGTTGAGAGTTCACTTCCATGGTATCGTATGCAATTAAAAAATAACATCGTGAAATCACACACTGCTTAGAAGTTTCAAGACCACAATTTAATGGACGTGTTCAGCCCTTGCCTGTGAATAATTCCTGAATGATCATGAACCGAGCGCTTAGAGAACTCTCCAATACCATGACTTTCACTCTGGAGTTTTGTTAATGTCATTTTTTTTCAGTCCATAATGGAGAAGTAGTATAATTCATTGAGCTATTTCATCTTCTATAATGCACTTGAGTCAATTCGCTATCTAGCTGAATAGAAAGATGCCAAAGAATTAATCATCACCTGCCTCCCAGTTAAAACTATAAAGGCCAGGCTGCCTTGTTGTGTGTATTCACTTAGCCCTAATTGAAGCAGCACTTCAATATCACAATAGAACTATTCACTCAGAAAAATCTGCTGTCCCCATCCCTTTGCAGTATCCTCCCTCATCAGAGAATTAGTTTTTGCTTTAAAAAATAAAGCAGAACACATGACAGCATAATGCTTGCCATGGGTTTTTACTGTAGCAGCAACATCTCCAGGTGGTAATCAGGAATACAGGGAAGGGAGACAACTGGAATGAGATTTTGTCATTGTTTTCACTACACTTCTGAAATACCACATGCATATTCACAAGGAAGGTTTAATACAGAGCAAGGAAAAGGGAAATATTTTTTATATTGTTCTCACAACTGAAATTTTACTGAAACAACTGAATTTCTGAGAAACATACCAGAGAACTTCTAACAAACTACAGCAACCAGCAGAACGAGTTTAAGCTTAGAGAAAAAATCTAAATGAAAAGGAAGTATCACAGAATATAGAGGGTGAAGGAAATTTCAAATAAAATTAAGTTATTCAAGCTAAAAAGACAAGCTCTGAGTAATCAAGCTACCAAAAGAAAAAATCATGGTTTAGTTTGACCAAGCTATTTTTCAGACTGTGGGCCTAGTAACAATGAAATACCTAGTTAGATGATTGCGTGAAAATCACTTGTTATCTTCATATGTGTACAAGTCAACCTTTCCTCTGTTCAGCTGAAAGCATACTCCAATTCTGTGTGCTGATTAGGACATGCTGTTTAATAAAATAGCTGTACCTTTTTCTGAAAAAAAGTCCCTTAAACCACTCTGCTTAAGAATAGAAATGATAAGCACCTCACTATAAAAACACCCTCACTACAGACTGTATAACATAATACAGGCAGAGAAAATAAGATTAAGGAAAATAAATATTGCTCTGCACAGCTAGATTTTAGTCCCAAGCGATGCTGGCTGTGTTAGTGAAGTTAAAATTAATTATGTGCTTCATATGTTTGCAAAGAACCAGTGAACCTACAATCTAATTTGAAAAAAAGCTACAACTTATGGCAAGAAAATGTTTTGTACATACCAAGTCTTATATACAATATTAGGCAAAATGAATTATTGGATGCCAAATGTAACTTCAGTCCCCTGCCTAACATCATCATTAATAAAATGAGGATCATATTACTTCACAGAAGTGTCAGAAAGAGTGATTCACGTTTATGAATTGTTCAAATACACAGGCACGAATGAAATACCCAAGTATCTGAAGAAAATTCCAGCTTCAGGCAAGAGTTAGAGCAATCTGAAGAAAATAAGAACATGGATCTCTCAGTCTGCAGAGTTCACCACGAGAGGTACACATTCAGTGAGGCAACGATCTGCCAGAAAAATTAGTACCTGAAGCTCAAGATATCATTGCAGTGATTTAAGATTTAAAATGAGATAAAATCTCAAAAATAAACCTTAATTCTATAAAAATGTCTCATTACTTTACAACCTGCATTTTTTTTGATTTTTTGTCCAAGTACCAAGACAAACAATAATTGTCAGCTATCATTTGTAAAGAATTACTTTGCAATGGAATCTATTCACAACCACAAGACTAAGTAAGACTTGAACCATGGGTAAAATCACTAATCTGCAAAGAATGAAAGTATTTGCTCTGTATTTATAATAGAAATAGCAAAATTTGATCTTAATGTACTGTATAGCATGTTCAATTCATTGTATTATTTAATAAGATGCACAATTAATGTAATGCATAATATGCATCCCATCTCCATCAGTTTTCATACACAAAAAAATGCAGAGAAACAAGTGATACCACATCAAAACAGAAATTATGAGTTGCAGAAGAATTCATTTATATAGGAAAGCACTGGAGAAACACAGTTTTGTTCCTACATCTGCTCCGCATTCTTTGGGAAAAAAGCCTACTTTGCATGAATCTCATCCCAAGAGACACAAAAACTGCTTTTCCGAGTCCAAATTATGCAGAACTTAAAGAAATTCTAATAAAACACAGAGTAATGTACTTTCATGTAGAGTTTAAGTCTCATCTAATGAATAATCATACCTAGATCAAGGTTGAATCTTGAAATTCAGGCGCCAAAGCTGGAGCAGATGACTAGTCAGGGCTCCCGATGCCGCCAGAGGACCATTTTCTTTGGGAAAACTCTAACATGCAGATTGCATCACCACACAAGAAAGTTAGAGAAATTTACAGAAACAAAATCAACCAGATTCAGATCTTTTTTTCTGAAAATAGCCTGCAATCATCAGTGAACTCCCGTTTAGCTGACAAAACTCATTCAGAATTGTGAAGATCTATTTTCATAAAGAAATCACAACAAGCTTTTATTACAAATCAACTAATTAGCACCAGTGAAAAGGGCGCAAAGTGTGCATGTCAAAGAGCACAGAGTTCATAGACTGCATCTTTCCAATTAATATCTTTGAAACACACACACAAGAATATGTGGAAATAAGATATCCTGATAGTCTTAGGATTTCTTTTGCTCCTTAGTTTCTCACTAAATGGGACAGATATCCAGGAAGACCAAATAGAAAATGAATATGTGACAAGTGACAGTCATTTCTGAAATTCTACATTGAATGATTCTTCTTACAGGCAAATTTTTAAATCTATTTAATACTGCACTTATTTAATACTGCACTTAAAAGGTGGGTTCAACACCTAGTTGAAGCAAAACGATTATTTTTTTCCATACATACTATCCTAACTTTACTCAATTGTATTTTGCAGACTCAATTGTAATTTTGTAAGGTTCTTCAACAGGCAGCCAAATAAATAGCTTTTTCCCTGCTGCACGGTTTGCTGTTTGCTTAAGCAAAAATCCAATTTCTGGAGAAGTCTCCACAAGGGCTAAATTCCCTGCCATTTACAAGTGTCCCATTAGAGTAGCTTTCTATATGGAAATAACATTCCCAGACAAGGACAGAAAGAGTAGGTCTGAGGTCCACTGTTCCTGATGTGTTTTATTATTTCTTTTTCATTTGAAGAGGAGAGCTGTGCTCCCATGAGAAAGAGAGAGTAATACCTGAATACAAATGTCTTGGAAAACCAGAGCTTCTTTTAAAGTAAATCCACACTTTTTCCTGCCTTGTTTTTCCCTAGTATGAATCAAGGTCAAGGGGAACCCTAACAGTTTCAGGCTCAAGCTGTCTTTCATTAAAAGGTTTTTAATTAGAAACTCAAAGAAAAAAAGTCCTCCTGGGGCAGCATATATTAGAAATGTTGGGATTTGAGCTGGTTAACTGTACTCGTTAGTATATGTTCTTACTGTCGAAAAAATGCAAGTGAAAAGATGGAAACACAGAGATAGTGTGAAGACCCAGGTCCTAGTGCTATTTTATCTCCAAGAAGAAGGGAAGTAACAGGAAAGTTTTTCATTAAGGTTCACAAAAGCATGTTTAATTTAGATCCAATAGGACAGATGCTTCAAGTCTACAGGATTACAGCTGATTATTGAAAAAAGGTTTACTGAAGTGTAAATGTTACATAACGGACTCAGACATTCATCTAGAAGAAAAGTAATATCAGAGAAGCCAACTTTACTAATTAGCAATTAGGTATTGAATACTATTTTCTGCACAGTAACTGCATAGAAAGCCAGCACTGCCGCCCAGCAGCACTCCCCAGCCACATGCTTCTCGGACAGCCCACGTGTTTCTTGCAGAGGACCACGACCCTGTAACGTTCAGAGGAGGAAGACAAGGAGGATGAGGAGAGACAGGACCCTGGCAAGCAGAGCTGGTCTCTCAGATTGACTGCAGCCTCCAGGTGACCCAAACTATATGTGGCAGTCCAGGGGATACCTCCCTTGTGGCACTGATGCTCCCTGCTCTGAGGCCAACAGCTTGCCTGATATTATCTTTTTCCCTCCCAAACCAAATCAGAATTGTGCTACACACAGGGTGTCCATGGGCCACAGCCAGCCAAGGGAGTCCAGGAACCCGGCACCTCGTGAGGGCACACTGCTAACTTGTTCAGCTGTGTTCACGGCTAAGGATATACTGCACAACACACACCAAGTACAAACACCATCCCGAGCTCCAGAAAGAAACTTTCACCCGAGGCCGAGTCAGGTTTGAGCAGTTTGCCTCTGCATTACTGGCAGTATTTACCAGAGCAGCATTTTGTGTTTGTGCCCTCAGCTAAGCACCTTACTCCTTTGCTGAATAGCATTTGTGCATATTGCAGAAATGGATATAAGTTTGTACATACATGTAATGTTATTCAAAATTGACTTCTTGAGTCAAGAATAAACAATTTCTTATGTTCAGACTATAGAGAAAGGTAGGAAATTGGAATTTCGAACTCCTAATCACAAATGCACAAAAGCACTTCCAAGTGTTTATGTAAGCAATACCATAAAATGAGCAGAGAAAACAGTAGAGAGCAACCAGGAACTTTACTGTGTGCAAGAAAGAGCTGCTCAATGCCTATTTAGTCCAGCTGTCTACAAAAAGTGTCTTGAAAAATATTATTTGAACAGAATTTTAACTTAAACTACTCCAAAGAAGGCATTCTATAGATCGTGGCTTTTCTTTTAACCAACAGTGGAGCGTGCGGAGCTCTGCGGATCTCCCACATGTTCGGGGTGGGTATTGCCAAGTCCAGCTCCAATTACCTTCACTTTCATCTGCCTTCTCTCACACAGTCATTTCCTACACCCACTCATTTAGCTTAGTCATTTCCTACATCCACTCATTTAGCTTATCTTATCAACATGTTGTTTCTCCCTCCTAATCTAATTTGCTGTCTTCTCCAGCACTTCAAAGGTGGCTACCTTAATGTATTTATACACCATTTACAAACTATTATATAAACATGATAAACCGCTTCAGGACTCTGAGGCCGAAAAAGAAATCACTAAAAAATTGAGAGATATTATCATGCCCCTAATATTAGAAATGATTGGCCTGGAAGTGCAGACCAGTGCCATTGCTTTTCAGAAGTCCTAGGGAACAACAAACTTCCCTAGCAAGGTTTGCATGCATCTTTTTCTGTAAAAGACACAGGAGTGCATCTATTTCCCTCTCTGAATGACTTTATTAGTATTTAGAAGATCTCAGAGCATCATTAATTTTTACTAATACAAGTCTTTCATTTTTACTTCTAATTCTTCTATTCATCAAATTTAGGTTTTGATTATAATGCTATTACACTTATCCAAGTGAATGTATTGAGCAATAAACAGTGCTTAAAAATAGTTGGCATCAGCACAAACTTCTAAAACTTAAGCTCAAGGCAATAATAAACAGAAAATTCCATTAAACTTATTCAAGTAACCTACTGTGGTATCTCCTGGAATATAATTATATTCTATAATATTTTACACAGTTTCTTGCTTGTTTAGCTTTTTTTTTTTTTAGTTTTTTTTTGGCATTTTTACTGTCATGAAATGTAAGTAAAATTAGTTTTTGACTCAGACTTCAAAGAAGATCAGTTTAAATCATTTTGAGAGCTTAACAATGCATAGATCTTTTAAAAAAAAATTAATAAAATGACTTAAATGACTTCTGAAGACAGACATCCAGCCCTGATGTACTTGATACTGGAACTTCCCAACACACCTAATGAACTCATGTAAACTCATGCCTATTTTACACACCTCAGCAGTGCTACTGTTCAGCAAAGAGTTCAGATTGCCTTTGGTTATCACTTGGTGTTGTATCAATCCACTGTAGGCAAACCTTAAGTTTTTTCACAAAAATATTTTAAATAATATTTTTTATAATCTTTTTGTCATTTTGTATATAGAAAACTAGTAACATACTAAGATTAAGACAGCATCAAGGTAGCCTATTTTTAGTCAGTATTTCTAAATAACAAATTACTACCATCTTTGGTTTTATAAAAAAACTTTCTTTTACATTACTGAGAACTATAATATCTTCTGGTATTATTTTCGCTTTGTTTGCAAGGAATCTGCCCCTTTCCTGAGCCCTGGTCTAGCCAGCAGTGCTAATCACACCCTAGTGATAACTTTTAGACCTATATTCTCTGAGACATACTCTGGGATAAAACTATACGGAGGCCAATGCCAGTGCAGGTTGTGCAAGACTGACAACAGGAACAAAGCATAAAAAGGAAAAAAACTCTACACCTTATCATCATTCATGTTCTCTGCAAGTAGGTGCACTAGGAGATCCCTTTTCAGCATGTTATGGAATTAATCCACCTTTTCTCTTAAGATAATTTTTAACGGTGGTTTAATTGCATATGTATAACAAGAATGACACTAGCTGGTGAAATTGTTTAGTTTTATCTGAAAATAAATTCAGAATACGTGCATTGAACTTGCTGCTATTTTTTCAGAAACATGTTTCTTACCTCACCAATGAAGAACTTGTGAAACCATTTCATCTATCCAGGGATGCAAATGCTAATTTATATTTTTCAGGATTGATTACTGAAGAAGTTCTAAAGCAGTTTAATCTGCGCAGGGATGTTAAACAAATACGTCAACATTCATTTTGCATTTGTGTATTGCACTGCTAAACTAGAAGAATGCTGGAAAGAGATTTTAGTATTCTGGGTTTGCTCAAGAACAAAAAAGTCAATATGCTTTGTATTTCATAAAAGAGGCAAAACCCTTCCTAAGATGAATGCTTTTCAGATCGAAGTTTTCTGTAGCTTTACTGCACAGATTATGGTCTGGCATTCTGCCATTGAGTGATATATAACCTTATAGCTCACTATTATGCAAATAACCATTTGGCTAGGAGATCTAAGTACTTAGAGAGTTTCTCCAAAGACTATCACATATTTCAAAATTCTTACACCAAATTATATTTGACATTTAATTTGAACCCAACTTATCTTGAAAAATAATTAAAAAACCCTCTTGTGTAACATTACTAATAAGAGAAGTGCTACATCTTAATTCTTCCTTTTATTTTCATATGTGTATAGATGCACAGTATATCTAATTTAAATAGATGAGAAAATACACTATTATATATGGACCAACAAAGGCATTCTAGGAAAGAATTGCTTTGTACAAAAAGAAAGATGGGAATTAGTGGCAAAAAAATGTTAAAATTCATACATGCATCTCCTATTAATTAATTCTTACAAAATAAGAGTGACAAGTACATATGCATTCAACCATGTAGTACAGGGAATTAATACTGGAGAATGGCATATGAAACATAATCAAGTTCAGAAGTTGGTAATTAATCTGGGAAAGGTCAGTTCTAAAATGCACTCTTCCTTTCAGACCTCTTAAATTTAGCTAACAGGGTTGGTACAACACTTACAGTGGAGATCATTCTATCTTCATCCCAGCCCTACCGCGGATGCCTAATACTTCATCTGGCATGCAGCTATTTCATGCCAATGGCCCAAGCTCCCATTTCTCAAGTTACTGTAGCTGCAAATTTGCATAGCATGCAATTTTTCCAAGGTGCAAAGTGTGTCTTATGTCTCCATTCAATTTGGAATATCACTGCGGATCCAGAAAAATGTACAAACTACATGGATTGGCTAAAAGTCATGAGGATCACAAGACTGGAGAGAAGTGAATCAGGAAGAGACTAGTAGCTCTGTAGCTAAGAACATGCACAGGTAGTGGCAAAACTGGTCACACACTGATCACTGATATAGATACATGTATTAAATACACATGCATGCACCCAAAGCTATCTAATACAGAAGTACTTATTAACTGTTGGGGACAATAGCTGTGATTTCGTGCAGACACTGCAGCTGGATCTCTGTCTACACTTCCAAGGACAAGGATATGAGTCTGGCTTTTGTCTGAAAGTTTTGTTGCTAGAAATGTCACTGAGACACAAGCTGCTCTGCAGTCCTTACCGTGGAAACAAGGCAGCCTTCTGCTACAACCAGACTATGGAAACATGCTTGAGGCCTAAGACAAGGTAATTCCAGAGCAAGAGAGAACCACAACTAACAATGAGTCAGTTAATTACCTCTGTAACCATCAGAGCAATCAGATTCATCATCTGATTGCTAATGAGAGCATGTAAAAATTTCCAAGCTGCCAACAATTACAATTAGTTCGAAATAAGTAAATTCTTGTTTTAAATCAATTTGCACAACTTTCCAAGACTGAGTCTTGAAGTACAAAACTATAGGGCACTACAGTATGTCTCTGGTTGAGTTAAAAATGTGAGTTTAATTTATATATAATACATGTTTAAACATTACAGCCAGTGAAGAACAAAGAATACACTCCTGTTTCCATGACCAAATCTGAGAAATCCCTGGAGGTGGAGGGCAAATAAAAACAGCAACAACAAAACAACAAAATCCCCACAAGACCAAAGAGGGAAGGATACAGTTAAACGCTCGACGGCTCTTAAGTCTTAACCTCAGCTCTAGAGTCAGAAATAACCAAGCTTTTTACAATCCTGCATGCATTTTGTTACAGAGCAAGAGAAGAGCCACCCAAAGGCCTTGAGCCTTCTGCACAGCAGAAAATCTTAACTTGTTTTATTGCTCAAAAGCCTTGCACTGCTTGCTCTGCACAAAACAAGAACACACAGCTTAATAAAAGAGAAAAAGTGAGATTCAAGATATGTCTTATACTCTGACCCAAAATGAGTTCGGTGCCTATGTTTTGACAATTCTTATTTCTAAATCAAGCATTTCACACAAGTTCAGCATTCAAGTACTCAGTATTATTAAAAATAAACAAAACAGAAAGAGAAAAGCATAGCTTATACCTACAACATGCATAGCAAAACATTTTCCGTATTGAGCAGCTGAGGACTGTGCCCAGGAAGTTCGGAGAAATTATTGTGATTACAGTCTACAAAATGGACCACAAGACCTGGTTTATGTTTAACAACTTAGGTGCTGACAGTGACCAAGTTACAGCAACACGCACCCAATTATATTGGCCCCCGTGGCATTCCTTTTGGCTACATTTCTGGTCTTGTGCTAACCAGATCTTTAAGGACGAGCACCTCAGTGTATTAGTATTTGCTATATATTAGCATTCAAACTTGGTTTGGGAAACAAGAGATAAAAGTGCATATATATTTGCTGACCTACCATAAAATGCCATAAAATAATTTGTGTGGCAGGTAAGTTTATGTTTTCACATTAAAGCAGTAGGATTTATCCCAGCTCGAAGAGCAACTTTATTTGGTCTAGCCTAGAACATATATCACTGCGCAAGGAGTGACCCACCAGATTCTGTATTTAAATAAAAAGCATTTTCTACTCCGCTATTTATCAGTAGAAAAGAGCATGGATTAAGCAAATTATGCTGTTCTGACATGAACTCAAAATACTCAATTGGATGATAATCCCATCATTAGAACTAAACAAATAATTCACAGCGAATAATTTCCTCCACAAATTTTCCTCTTACTCTGCTCAGACAATGGCTGTGAGAAGACTGCAGCGTGCACGAATCTGATCACTACTCAGTCAAACTTACTTATTTTAAACACTTTGGAGTATTTGAGACATTATTATTATTTTTTACATTTAAGCTGTATCTTGTAACATAGTGTTAGAGGATCTGGCCTTGTATTGGATGAGCATAAGCCAAATGGATTTTGGCTTACAGACCGTGTTTTGCATGATTCCTGAGGGCAACAAGTGGTTCAGAACTGGTCAGTATTGGCGCTCTGTAGGCATTTTGCTAGGGGACACTGCAAATGCAGAGGACCCTTTCCACTGAATGCTTCATATTGAAAAACCTCTAGGTGAGCCTACAATTTATTCTCTATGGCCTGAGCAAGCACACTTCAAGTCATTGACTATGTACATCATCTTGAGTGTGAAATACAGCAAAATGAGAAAGAGAACCTCAGTAAAAGGAAACATGCAGTAAGACGCAGAGAAAGACTTCTAAGCAAAGACAAGGGTTCACAAACTGTGACTTTATGTTAATCACTAAAGCAGCACCTCTGTCAGCACTCAGGAGCAAGGGAGAGATGCCCCCTTCCCTGCAGTTCTTGCTCCATGGGAGCAGGAGGACTGATGGCAGTTCTTGCCCAAGCCTGAACTTGACTGTTCCAATTCCTGAGCTCTCGGCATGACACACGAGGAGCCCAGCAGGGCAAACTGGGCAATATGTGCAGATACTCTCTGATTTTCCTAGTCTTTCTAACATCAAGAAATCCAAAATATTTTCACATGTTCAAATAACAAGCTACTTGACCTCAAATGACAAAAATAATTTTACACGTGTCATGAGCATAGTGTTTTCTACAGTATTATTTCTCTTTCATTTCATGACTGTATACCTACACCTGTAAAAACTCAATAGGAAAACTCAATGAGTTCCAGAAGCACAAATAGTTCCTCCTGCCCTTAGCATGCAGAATTAAAAAGCTACTGCCTCAGCCTTCAGCACTGACACATACATAAATGATGCATAAAACGTTGAGTATTGTTGTATCCAGGTTTATTACTGCTTGCTACCTCATTTATTCTCATGCTGATAATCTTGCCTGCAGCATCTTACTTTTGTTAGGTACTCAAGTGACTTGAGAAGCAACCATATTTTTGGCACTAAGTCAGCTCAATATCCACAAAATACAGAGCATTTGCAAAATCCAGCAAATAGTTCAAAATATGCTTAAAACTGGTGTATTTTAGTTCTATGCTATACAACATAAGAACACAGTACACAACAGTTAATGTTAGTCAGTCTTCCTTTTTATATTAATAAAGGCAATATTCCTAGTCACAAAAGAAATAACAATAGAAAAATAGCAAAATAATTAGGAAATTCATCCTAATTATCCTCAAAAAAACCTTTTCTTCTTAACCAAGGAAAATTCCTTTGAAAAATCTGTTCAGATTAAGATCAAGTTTTAAAAGGTACTTAATCAACTTTCACAAGACCAAATTCACAACAGACTGACAAGCAGTATTAGCAAACAGTCCTGTTTCAGAATGCAAGTTGGAATAGATGACCTTCAGAGATTCTCTCCAAATAACTATTTTATGATTTTATGGGATGTCTGGTATAGTTTTAAAAATTAAAAGTCTATGGTATTTGCATGCATAGAAGCATAAAACTATAGATAGCTTATAAAACCATGCTTAACATGATTTCAGAAAGAAGAAAATCAGGTGTTAAAGAAAAAATATAAAAGAGAAGCCTAAATGTTTGAAGAACTAGAAATAGTGATAACTATATGCAGTTCCTTAAAATCTAATCTGTAGAAAATGGAGATATGAACCACATAAAAGATAAACAGATTTGCATTTCATGTCAGTTCCTCTCTGTCTCAGTCACACAAGGATACATCAAGAGAGCAATAGTCAAGAAAAGAATAATTAGGAAGAGATAAATAATCAGGAATAAAACAGATAACATGTATTGATCTTACTCATCAATTTGGTCAGCAATACAGACAAGGTATGAATAAAATTGCATTAATGATTGCAAATTCTCAACCCATAGAACTAAAAAACGCTCCTTTATACTCAGGATGAATCAAACAGTCCACAGAGACTTTTTGCAAGCACGTCATTGTTCACTTTTCAGAAGAACAAACCATAACAAAACCCATAAACTTGTCATGCACTTGAGGATACCGCACATGCTACACCATAAACTAAGATACCTTCTGTTATCAAGTTAGGTTGTTACAAGTATTTTTGCCTATGAAAATAGAATTATTTAATATTTATCTTTTCCACATAAGTGTATGTTCATGAAGCCTTCTTTAAAAACTGTTGTTTCTTTGGTAACTAGGCAATTTGTTTGGACATGCAGTTAACTGAAACATACATATGGTTTTGTGATACCCCTTAGTTAGTTTACACAGACCCAGACCCATGGCCATTCTTGTTTGTGCATCCATTTCTCCCTAACAGCATCCTGTCTCCTGCTTCCCACACCTGAGCTGACCTAGGGTGGGTCTGCTGCTCCAGAAAAACATTTGCTGATTCCCTCATTTCTGCATAAAGCCCCTACAAGCTACTTTAGGGATGGCAGGCACAGGCACTGAAGTTGCAGTTGTCCAGCTGCCAGATGCAGGGAGAGTGGGGGAACAGCAAAGAGAAGTTGTCTCAAAGTTACACACAGTCTGCTCAATGCTTTTTTGTTAAACATGATCTCTAGATCATAAGTGTTCAAATCTTCCATTATTAGTATCTAAATATTTCAATATGACGTCATCAGAACCAATATTAAGACCATCTAAAAGACATCGATTTAAGCCTAGAAACCCAACAGGATTTGAAAAAATTATTTTCACTGCAAATGATCAAAAAAATCATTAATCTTCAAAACCTTAATACCAACAAGTGCTGTATCCTTGTTTTCAGCAGAATAAACCATTAAGTCCGTAAACAGAGTAAAACTGACCCAAGGATATAATATTTATCAGTCAAAGCATGGAGAAAACTTAGTTTTACTTTACGGTAAAACATATATTCTTTTTCAGAGAACTGTTTTAAAACTCCACAAACATTAATCAGTTCCACAACCAGGCTAAACAGGTGAATAGTACCTGATGAAAAAGCACCTCTTTTGACTTGGTCACATATCACACCACTCTATCTCAGCATTATGAAATAGCTGGAAAAGATCTTGATCAATTATTATGGAAATATTAAAAATTGATTTTTTACTGTAATATTGAGATTTCAACACCTTTCCTTACCCAGTCTTGTGCAGTAAGGGCCTTAAGTCATGCAGCTTTGTGATCCTCAGGGATGTAAAGGTGCTTTAAAGGAGTGCATTAAGTAGTTTATTAACTCCGCAAAGAGCAGCAACATAGAAATTGTTAAGAGTCTCCCTTCGGAGGTACAGTCACACATGGGAATATTGTTCCTTCCACACTCGAGAGGAATCAGCTGCGAACCTCAGACTGCGCTACATGGCCCAGCAGCTGCTGGTGGCACAGCAAGCTGAACCATTTCCAGGAGCTGCTAATGCAATGGGCCTCATCTCTCACCTAGACCATACACTCAAAATCAACCTGTCCATCTTTCCTTATCTTAAAGTTCTGGGCCCAGCAAACTGTTGCTCAAGCTTAAAATGTGTTTTATCTGCTCAAAGTCAGTATATTGATATGTGGTTGAGTAATAAGGGAGTAATCTGTTTGCTTTCTGGCATTAGGTGTCCTAAAGCACTTGAACACTTCTCCGTTTGAATGCACGTGCACTTCATCAGAGGGGAACATCACAGCCAGTGTTATGACATCAAGTCTGGAAACCTGTGTGCTTGGTCAGATTCAACATCACAAGTTCATTTTAATAGCACTGTATTTTTTTTTAAAAAGCTGCACAGCAGCTGCTTTTTCTCCTAATTCTTGTTTCCTTTTGTTTCTCTTCCCCCTGCCATTCATAACAAGCCTACCTGATCTCATAGGATAAAAACACGCATACAAGCTTCAGTGACTTATCTCATTGTGTTGCAATATACTCAAATATGTTTTGTTTCCATCAGTTTAACACTTTAACACTTGCATCCAGATATGTAGCACTGATGCATAAATGCTTTTAGAAAAAACAAAGCAACAACAGCCTTTCTTCACTATGTCAATCTTTCTAACTCCTAAATTGTTTTCTGCAGACCCATGTGAACACCTGCTATGAGGCAGATAGTTACTCGCCTTTCAACCAAAGCAGCAGAGTCACAGTTTAGGAAAACAACTGGCAGACCAACCTCAAACAAACAGAAAAATCGTGCAAAGCCATCAGAGTTTTCATAGGAGTATAAAATGAGTAAGTGTTTCTAAGGGCTTTAAAAAGAAACTAAGAATTTCTGGGATTTAAAGTGACTCCAATATTAAGTTCACAAATTTCTAAGAGCCAGTTGCATTCTCAGTTTAAATTTCCTGAAGGGTCTAAAGTTAAATTACTGTTATGAGCAAATAAGGCATTCCAAATTTGGAGAAAACTTGGGAACTAATACCTGAAGTATTTAAGTGAATCTGGAAGTTTCTTGCATCATGTACAGGCATTTCAGTGTTCTTTTGTTTCACAAATTTTTACAGGTTACAATAGCACCATGGGCATATCCAAGAAACAACCGAATGGAAAGCTTTCCCCGGCGCACAATCCTAGTGTCCTTATCTTGAGGTTCCTGCAAACACAGCTGCTTGGCGGCAGGGCTGCAGTTTTTGCGTTTCAGCCTATAGAATCTTATTACAAAATTATTGCCTCAAGAATGATTGCTTTCCCTGGCTTCCTTCCTTAAAAAAAAAATGATGCAAAGGTATTAATATGTGGCCATTACTTAGCAACTGCTTTCCATATTGTTTTGGAGATTAGGAGCCTGTCTCTCAAGAAGAATACCAGCATTTACATCACTATGGATGATGGATCAAAGGTCATTAGGGGAGTGAGTTCAGGGCTGCTTTCATTTACTTCTAGGCAAAGTGAAGGACTGCTATTCAGCACGGAGCTGTCTCCTACCAAAATGCATGGACCATAATGACCACAAATGAAAAGATGTCATCCAGCATCCCAAATGCCAGGTATTCCCTGCTAGTTGGGTGCTCTCGGGGGCTACAGCAAGTTTAAGGAGACATTGTCCAGGTAGGGAGATTTTAACTTAACTTGAATCTTTAGGATTTCACTGTAGTAATTAAGCTGCAAATCTGATTTCATACCTGCATTCTATTATTCACAAGTACACTGTAATGAATGCACATTATAACAGCTGGAGATAAATATCTGCATCCCGCTGCTCAGGTAGCACATACCATGCCTCCCTGTTTAATTAAGCGTCTGCTTTGTGCGAGAATTTCATCTGTGCTGGTCATATCCTCTCTAAATTTTACCTGCAATATTTCGTGTCTGAGAATGTTTTGTCAAAGCAAGGCCCGGAACATCCATTACAACATTTAGATAATCATAAATCTCACTCTGAGTTTTTGTCCCTTTCACTTCTGAATACAACATCTATTATTCCACAACTGTTTCCTGTAAGTGATTAAAATCTTTAAGCAAAACGAAGGAAAAGCCTCATACTAATGAAAATGCTAGGAAATAGCAGTCCTTTTGTAACAATACCTCAAACATATTAGGTAGACACTCATGGCCAGACAACTAGGATATTCAACAACTAAATCAAATTTCTTATTACTCCACCTGAAAAACATTGCAATAGGCATCGGCAATTATAAAAGGAAAGGAAGATCAAAAGATCATAAGAACCATACTGTCCTAGATACAACACTTGACAACAGGGTGAGATACCTTATTTTGAAATCCTAGAAACAATAGGATCTAACCTTGAAGTCATTAATAACATTTTAAGTACTATTTACATCAAGTTTAGTCAAGTTCTAGTAGCCTTGGAAAAAAATGTACCTAAGATTATTTACCTTTGACAGAAAAAAGTATCCAAAAATAGTACTTCCTCATAGCAAGCTAAATACTCTAAGCAAGCTTATCAAACACCTAGCACTGGCAAAACTAAAGAAATTTGGGTAAAGAGGAAGGCATTTAGTTTTCTAGAAAACTTCACGCTGCACTTATCAGCATCTTTATGCTTGCGTGATAACAGAGCAAAAGTCTGAAGGACCCAAGTTTGGGATCAGTTACAGTTCCTCACTTAAGTATATGTAAGACTATCTCGACTAAAGTACCTGGATTTGCCTTGAAGATGGATCTAGTTGAAAAAAAATGAACAGAATGCTAAAAGTAAGATAAAAAATGCTATGAGAAAATCTTTTAACTGAGATTACAATTTTCTATTTAATTTCAAAGAAATTCTGTTTTAAAAGGTTGCACACTAACCATACGACTAATCAGTAATGATTAATTTTTATAGGGGTGGGAGAGGCTGGTCACCTTGTTTTGTTAAAGTTATGCCACAAGAAGGATGCAAAAGACAAATCTGTTTTCTCTACAGTGTTGTTAATGAATGGCTAAAGACATTGGGTATTAAAAGAAACCTTATGGAGTGTATTTATCTATCATCCTCGATAAGATAAAAGCTTTTTTTTTGTTAGTGCAGCATATCACCATATGTAAACACAATGGAATATGCTGCAAGTATTAAGATTCATTATTCAATACTTTCAAATGATTTATTGTGTAGGAAAATCTACCCTTGCTGATAAGGAAACTGAAGACCTTGGTGAGGAGGAAAGAAAAAACCTGACGTGCCCTCAACTTCAACTATGCCCAGAGGATCTAAAGCAAAATCACCATCTTGATTTTAGTATTAGTGTAGTATCCACAAGTCTGTCAGGTATCTAAGTCACTCCTTGCTGGGCATTCACCCTGCCTTCCACCCTGCAAGTCCCAGCTATTAAATAAGTAACACAGCCACTGGCACTGCCAAAGGCACTGCAGCTGTTTGGAGAGTGAAAACACCCAAACTTTATGTTTTCCCATCATGATAAGTCATTATGATCCTATGCAGCCCCCCTCCTTCATCTCTGCATTTCTGTTAACATAATAATGAAGTTTTGGGAAAAGAAGGTGCTACTGTAAACTTTAAAAAGGCCACAAGAAACACAGAACCAACCCCTCTACCAGTCACAGTATTTGCTCAGTAATCTCTGCCCTGAAAGGACACAATTGGATCCACTTTCCTCAGAAAAATATTTGGCTGTACGACATAGTGCAACCTCCCCTAGGACTAAAACTCTTAGTCAAAAATCCAAGTTTCCTTTGCCCACGCCGCTGGCTTTCAAGAGTGTGCTACTGCTGGTAAGAATAGTACCTTACTTTAGGATCTTGCAAGACTTGGAAAAAAACCCTTAAAAAACGGAATTCCATATTTGCATCCCTTAAGAAAAAAAATAGTTTGGTAGTATTATAACCACTCCATTATTCCAGTTCTCTCAGATATAAATACATTACAGGAATATCATGTTGGTTTAGACCAACACCTCGTTCCTGAAGGAAACGACCACTTCCCAGTCTTAAGTAATTTATCTGCAACATTATTAATTCTCATTTGATAGAATTATTTTTTCCTTTTCTTTTTAATGGCTTTTTTATTCACTTGGCTGAAGAATTTAAAGATTCTGACTATGTACTAGGAGCTTAATGACTTTTTTCCCTTGAGTTTTTGCTATGACAAACAGTTGCTACTAATTCTTTTGATGAAATTAACATTTTCATAAAAAATAAAACCATCTCAAAATTCTAAAACTGTCTGAATACAGGAATTTGTAAATTCTTTTACCTCTGGTTATAATATGGTCATTATAACTTCATGGTCATCAAAAGAATTAGTACATTGAAGTGATTCTCAACTACTTTGTCCCTATAATGTACTCCAGATGTTACTAGCATTTAGGGACATCTCAATTTGCTAATCCACCATGCAACTTGGTTTTAAAACTTCATAAGCAATTCACTATGACTGCTTTTTACATGTTATGGACCGTGAATATTCACCAATACCTACATCACTAACTTTTCTGCATTAATTATGATTTCACAATTCATTATTTTGTTAGAATGCTCATTCTATATAACATATGATTGAAAATGTGAGAAAATATTTAGAGCTTTGATTATCAAAACTCAAGCTACAACTTAGCAGTACTGCCCCAAACCTAAAGGGTTTATGAGTCACAGCTGTGTGTAATTTATCTGTGTAAATTATGGGCAACTTATCACTTGGATGTTATGGTAACTGCATGAATAAGTAAATTTGCATGACCAGAATTGATGAATACTAAGTGACAAACACTCCACTGCACAATTTTTTGCTGCATTCCTCAAGTGTTCTGGGGAACAGAAACCCAAAGGTGCAGGAGCTGAACCATTAGAGAAGTGCAATAATCCTCTAAAAATGCGCTGCTTAGAGTGCCCTTCTGCTTTCATAAAACGGCAGTTCGTGTTTTAAGGGAAACAACTGTTCACTTGCATTTAATGGGGATTATTGCATTTCAGGAGACATCTCCAGCGTTTTTTCAGGTAGTTGCCTTCATGTCATAACTCGCACAGCTATTTCAGAAATGTCCTCTTATAAAGTATTTGTACCTAGTGCCAGCTTCTTTTTGCTGACCACTACCAACTTCTACGACAGACAGTATGCATGTCCTAGGATTGTGCGCTAGAGCTCTTAAGTGAGCAGCTATCTTGATGATACTTGGCAATAACATTGAGAAAAATAAGGAATAATCCTAAAGGTGTTTTCAAAATTTAATCATTAAATGAAGCAGATATTGACAAAATCTTACAGCTTGAAGCATGCAAAGAGGTACCAATAATTCGCCCCAGAAAGCACAGGACACCACAAAACTAGTTATTGTGGAAAAGAGCTAGATTTTTAGATAAGACCCAGCTCTTTTAAGCGGGACCTGTGCAAGAATATCAAATAAGAAATTCACTTCATAAGGTTATACAGAATTAAGTTTTCTGCATACTCTGAACATCAGATAGTACAGGCTAAGTAGCTTCAATAACAACCGAATTGCAATGAATTGTGGTGGCAGCTGCTTACATACCTAAATTCTTCTGGCATATCTACACTCCATATGAAACTAAACCAAGAACATGAAATGAAACTATGTTCAAATCTCTAGACAAACTAAAATGTACAACATATAAACTGTGAACCATTAACAAGAGAATTGCATTATTGTCATATAGGTTCGGGAGAACTGAAACTGTACAGCATGTTCATTGAGACTTGATTAAAAACGTATTTCCTGATTGATTACTTAAACCAGATTTATTATGTTGACACTACTGTTTTAGGTAACAGGGCTGTATGACAAAACATCAGACAAAACTTTCAAAAGGGCCTCAGATGGCTAAGATGTTGATTGAACAAGATTGAAGGATGAATACATAAAAGTTTTAGAAACTGCTGAATCCATTCCCCAGGCGAGGCATCTTATATACTGATAATATATCTGCTATTGAAACGTTCTTTTGCATTTGCAGCTAGCACATTAAAGCATCTAAGCCACTGCTTGGTAAAGCAGCAGTTTTTGATTTCATAACAACAATGGAAATTTTCTTACAGGTTTGTTATGCAACAACCATTTTTGTATTGATTCTATTCACCATTCCTGTTTGACCAAAATAAAATAAATTACATATCTTACTACCAATACTACATAAAAAAAAGGCTATATCATTATTGTTACTAATTATCAGGGTAACTCACTAAGAATTAAAATAAGCAAAAAAAAATGGTTATTTTTGTTTTCTAAGGGAACAGTAGTCTCATTATCTGTAAGATAGTATAAAAAGTTATGAAGATCAAATACCATGTTATACTAACCAAGGAAATGATGTACATTATCTTAATGGCTATTCAAGTTGGACAGACTCAGAAAATTATTTGGTACTGTGTGCTAGAAGGGTACTCAGAAATAAGTCAAGAGAAAACTGAAACTCTACGCAAGAATCATCTGCCCAAGCCAAGACAATAAGAAACATTTGTTTTTAAGAGCTTGTACACTCCAGCACATCTATACAAACTACTCACTAGAAAGGCATAGAGAAATTCAACAGTACTTGCTCTCCAGAATTAAGAGATGTAAATGTTAACAGTTGAATAATGCCTGCTTTTGTCCCAGTCCTTCCAGTTCACAGATACTGCTACTAAAACTGAGTTTTTCCTCTTAGCATCTTTGATATTATATTAATATTTATAGTTTAGGAACCAGCATGAAGCTAACAATTGTTTACAGTACAGGGGACACGGACAATGCAGGAAAAGAAATCTAGTTTTCATGAGTAATAGTTCATATACAAAACCACATTTTCAAGTAAGACTGCTCAAGCTGAATGGAAATATATTCATTATGAAATGCTGCATAACTTCTGAGAGGACTTAGTTATTTTCTTCCAGTATTTCAAGTACTGCAATCTTTTCTCTCAGTGTGAACCAGTATCCAGAATAGGGGAAGCCAGATTTTAAGGTCACCTTATATACATAAGGTCACGGGACCACAATATGTATGTGAGTGTACTGAAGGAGCTGGCACCCTCAGGCTGCTCTCTAACAGCTTGGACAGGCCCTGGCAATCAGGGGAGGTTCCTGATAGGCGTCTAGTCAGTGAGGAAATTAAAAAAAAAAAAAAAAGAAAACAGCATCTCAATCTTCAATAAGGTAAAGAAGAAAGACTGAAGCAACCACAGGCCTGACCAACCTCATCACTCGCTAGGATCAATTGGCTGGCTCAGAGGACAAGGGGAGGGCTATGGATTTAGTAGAGCCGACTTAACAGGGCTTTTGACAGTCTCCCAGGGTCTCCTCTTCACCAAATTCATCACAAGTGGAAAGGTTCAGCTGCCAGCTAGTGGCACCCTTCAAGGATCAATACAGGACGCAAAACTATAAATAGTCCTGATTAACGATCGGCATTATGGGACAGAGCACACACTTGACACCCAACTGACAAAAACAGTCAACAGGCTGGTCGCCAAGGCTGCGATTCAGAGGGGCCAGGTTGGCTGCAAACATGGGGTGACAGTTTCAGGAAGACACCGACCTATGGGACCAAATCAAAGGGAGACAAGATGGGCAGTGTATCATACCAAGAGAAGCTGAGAGAGCCAGTAAGAAAAAGGCTACAGGGAAGACCTTACTGAGCAGGGAAGCAAGCGTAGACAACATCACCTCCACAGATGCCATCCAACCTAAATTATTCTATGCTTCTTCATAAAAAAACACAGCAAAACTAACAGAAATCATGCTCCTCATTTTCCCACTTGTTCTTTCTGCCCCTCCTTCAAGTCAGCATTGTAATAACACACAAAGCTTAAGCTTAAACTGAACTGTATTATTAAATAAAACATTACTGTATGCAAATGTAACGAAAAGCTCATTATGACTTTACTGCTACCAGTACAAACAGTGTACTTAGCCAAATGGTAATTGTATTGGTCTTCTTTCTACTCCAATACTGCTCTGAAACTTGTGTCCCTCAAATGAATAATTACCTACAAAATAATTAAATGTTGCTGATATGGTCTACTCATCCCACTTGTACACAGAAACAGCAAAGTCTGTCTTCCCTGAAATCTATCTCCGTCATGTTGGATAAGCTTACTGCCCATCACAGGGCTGGCATCGATCCCCACTCAATTACAAATGAACATAGCACCATATTAAAAGACAAATAAGGTTTAATTTTCATCACAAGCAGCCTGTAAGTCCATGTTCCATTATAGATTAAAAGAACCAATTATTTTTAAAAGTAAAGATTTAATGAAAGGACTTACTAATATATAGACACATTGCTCCCTCTGCATTTTAAGTCAGACTCTGCAGTAATGGTTGACAGAGCTGCAAACAATCTAAGCAAGGCACAGGGAGACAAATATTATTTCTTCATATCACAAACATATTTGAAGAGGAATCCTCTGTAAAAATTTCTGCTTCAAAAATGCAAAGTCACATTCCATTTCTATCTACCAATCAATTCTGCGGCCCAAGTCCTATTGTTGCTAAGAGAGAATAAATGCAAAATAATTGTATTGAAACTAGCAGAGAAATTCTGCACTAAAGACATCTAATGATGCTCAAATCACTTGATATCAGGTTTAGAAAGATAATTTGAATTCAGTTGGAGTTAGGACCACACAACTCTCAACCTAGACATTCGTCTTGCACCTGTAACCAAAGGAGTCAGCATGCAGAACTATCTGCAGAATCTAGATCATTAGAACCCTAATTTTTTTCCCATTCATCTCTCAGTTCTAGTTTCCAGTCTTCCTTACTTAATGAGTTACAATAACATTCTTTAAAGTGTGAGCTAATGAAAATGTAGCTACTGAAGATGTTGATATTAGTTCTGAAAAGTTAGAGATAAATATATATATATTTTTGAGAAACATCTACTCACTGAATAATGAGACAATGGAGCTGACTAGTGTTATGAATGCAATTCCACTTAAACACACTGTATGGCAGAAGTCAAATATATATATACACCCACAAACACAGAGGTAGCATTTCTCCCCTTTTGCAAACCTACTTCATAAATTATGTCACACTTATACTTACAAAGTTTCCCATATCATTCAGTCATAAAAACCTTAGTCTTTGGAAAATAACCACTTTATTTTCAAGAAATTTAAACATAGTTCTTAGTGAGAATTAGAGCATTATTTACCAACGGTAGTGGTAGCATACCAGTCTTATAAGTACTATTAACAATAAAAATAATCAAGTCTCCCTTATCTATAAAGCACATGCATTTTGTCCCATTGATGACATGAAGAGTACCAAAGTGATCACAATATAGGTCTGTAGAAAGAGAACCTTAGCAGCACAAAAACCTTTGCAGTTTTTTCTCAAACATTTTAAGCATTTCATTCCAAAACAGCTAAACGGCTTTAGTTCCATCAGAACTAAGAAACCTGATGATGAACACAAGACTTGAGCATTTTTTTCATCTGCTTCTCATCTTTGTATCCCTACGCTCATTTTTCCCCCCCGATGGACCCTGAAGAAATGCATCTCAAGCTACTAGATATGTATTAAACACTCAGAAAACAAACATAAAAAAAATAGCATCCAGTGCTACAGTGGCAGACAGCAAATCATGACTTGAACGCAATGCATAGCCATTAAGGAAACAAGTCAGTGTGTTGGTGTTTCAGCTGGGATGCTACCCCGCTCCTCACACACACGCACATCCCCTACACAATTAACAGAAACTAGTTACCTACCAGGATGTATGGCCACATGCAGTGTTAACTCCGTGCGGGAAAACTTGTGTTTAGGTCTTGTACTTTTTTACTTGTGAGGTATTTCTTCTTGTGCTTTCATTTTCTTTTCAGAATCAAAGGACTTGCAAACATGTTTCAGCAGAGACGCAGCCCTACAGCTGACTATACTGGTTACATATATCCTCATATGTATTTCATTTCTGAAAGCAATATATTCTTCAGAATTTATCCTTTGGGGAGCCATATTACACCATCAAGAAAAGCATCTTTACACATCCTTTTGAGTAACTCTCATACTTTATGCTCCACTTACCAAGAGACGGTTAGTACTTTGCAAAGGCTTTAGTCTTCTCTCCCTATTAGTATTTTCAGCAGAAACTTATCAGATTTTGTGACAATACTTAGGAAACCTCATACAAGATTTTATGAGGACAAATAGATGTCTTGATTCCAACTTTGTGAACAACTGCATTGAGACATTTATTAGAGATTGTTGTAGTCACAGAGAGCAATTACGTACTTGATTCTGCCATGAACTTTTAGAAGGTATTAGATATTGCATATTTACCACCTCAGGGTTTTTTTGCCCAATACTGTATGCAACTTATTATATTCACAGTACTGTAATATGCAGAGATGTACGCATATGAAACTTCCTTGGGACAACACCTAAAAATAAAAACAGCCCAAAATCCTTGACAAAAATGGCTTTTATAAGCACCATTTTCAAGTTAACTGAGTCATTTTGGCTGCATAATCATACTCCTGAAGGTAGGCAATAAAATATACATTTAATCAAAGACATTTTTAGAACAGGCTTCAAGCCACTGCATGTACAATTTTGACCCAAATATCTAGTCATGAGTATAATATCAGACCTTTAATTATAATTTCTATTATAATTGTTCTATTGAAGAAAACGTAGCCAGTGCACTTACCTGCAATTATGCACACACAGTCTGTGGAAGGAGTAGATAAAGACTCTCCTGTGAACCGTCACTTGCTGAGCTAATTCACCCAACTGCTTTAATTTCTTTTGCCCTCAGTCTGTTGTTACAGTGATTACATCTAAATGAAAAGACAAAAAATAACCAAGCTATAAAACCGGTATATTTGTTTTTATGTTCTTTTTGATTTTTCTTCAAAAATCAAAAAAGTTAGAGTCACAGCAAACATGCCGTAAGAAAAATTAAATACCTCACACACTTTCTTGATGATAGTATATGCAAATATCTTTCTTAATTGCTAAAATATATGGCCTTGCTGAGACCCTTTACAATGAGAACCTGTTCTTCTAATAGGGTCAACATTTCACTTCTGATCTATTGGGGCTTGTACACTCATAAAGGAAAGGCTTCTCACAGAACTTCTGTGGAATCCCCCATTGTTCTTCAGATGTAAATATTCTCTTCCAAGCCACAATTTATAAAAAATGTTTCTCGGGCAATCATAACTTAGCAAATACACAGATGTATACTCAAAGTACTACCGTGTTAATTAAAGTACATATTACACAATATACACCTACAATAAAATTAGCTTAAATTAGTAATGCAGCATCCATACTGCAGAGAAGCATCCACTACCACCTCTGTCAGCACAATCTGGTGAACGTATATGTCTTAAGACATATACATTCAACAAACACGAATAACTGAATCCACCAACACCACAGATACATTGATACCACACCCTACCATTGCAGGGAGGAGAACTCATCCTCTGAGTAATTTAGTCTCTTATAACATAGAATGTAATGGTACTACAGCTTCATACAGTGCACCACTTTTTTAATACAGATGAACATCATAAACATACATTTCCTACTTATAGCTACTCCAAAAAAAAAGTAAGTATATTTGTATCAGGTGATCCATGACCTTTTCTTCCTACAATTTATGTGCTTCCCTGGAAAGCCCAACTGTCATGTTTTACAATTATTGCATGAATTTTCACGTCATAAGTTATGAAATCTAACTCACCATCTAATTCACCATAAAAAGTTCAAGGTCTACTTGAAGTAAATTCTGAATTGCATGGTGTATTTTCTGCTAAGAATATACTATCAATTATTTGGAATATAAACATTATGACGGAGCTTCACACACAGCCTCAAAAGACTTAAACTTCAGAAACAAAAAATGTTATCAAAATCTGCTGGGTCAGAGGTACTTTTAAATATTCAATTAAAAAAATACAAGGGGAAACAGCCTTCAACCTCAAACAAGGAATTCAAAAATTTCTGTTGATAGAGCTAGGGAAATAACTACCATGTAGAACTTCCCAAAGGATACTACAGAAAATTTCAACTGACAGAGAGAATGAAGACCAAAGGACATCTTAGAAAATAAAAATAATCTATTTCGGAACAGCATTATTACTATGATGCCCTCTATTAATTTTCACAACCCTTCTAAACGCTAACTTCTGCGCTTTCAATGATCACTTAGCTTTTCTGGGATGACAGATACAAAGTTGATTACTACCATATATCTTTGGAGCAGTAGCTTTCGTGTAAAATCAAAACAATTTGTATTCCACCAATGATCCTCTTTCTAAATGAAAATATCTGTAACAGATGTCATATCAATAACTGATCAGATAAATAAACTATTAAAAAAATAAAATGCAATAATAGTTTCTCTGGTCTCTGTTAGATAGCCAAAAGGGGTGCTGAATGAAACTTTTCCTTCTTGGAAATAGAAAGAGATCCCAAAAGTCTACACACTTGGAGAATGGTTTCCATTTCATAACAGCAATAGGCAAAAACAGACTTCCAATTATAGGGACAACAGATTGCTACATATCTAGGGTTACCCAGAAATCAAATCACATGGCAACGCACCTGTCTCCATCATCTTAATTCTGCCAGAAAAGTACCATCTACAGAAAAGTACCATTAAAAAAAAAAAAAGGAAATGGTGAGCAGTTTACAAATTCTCAGATGTATAAACTTGAGCAACCCCAAACTGGCATTAGAATTTTTTCAACATTATCACCAGAATTAACTAACTGCTAATTCTCCCCTTCTCTTTCAGTAGCCATTCCTTTGGCTACCAGATTATAGATCAACCAACAATAAAAGCTCTCCACTTTGGAAGCATTCCAAATTCAATAAAAGTATATTAAGATCCACCAGGAGAGAAGTTGACAGAGTAAACATCTCTGGTACCTAAAGAGCCTTTGCTTGGGAAGGCTGGGAGGTTGTGGTCCATAGTTAAAGTTTAGTCAACATTGTCTGAATAGAGAAAACACTTCCTTTTCTTCTAATAAAAAAGGAAAGAAGTGGATGACTACATTTAAGAAAGCCCAGGTCTCAAAGCTGCCCATCTGCCACCTGAAACAGGACAACTACAATTCAGCAAGGAAATGACACAAAAATCCCTGCACATCTACTCATGCTGAAGAGCTACTGTCCAACTCTGGGCAGGTCCTCATCAGTACCCAGCTGTTTTCTATGCCAGGCATCAGGTCCTGACAACAGTCCTGGGATCTTTACCACAAAGATGAGTTTTGAAATACCTCAGTTCTCAGACTAGAAAGAGTAACATTTTTACTAGTGAAAGCTGGACTTAACCAGTGAAGCAGCTTATTCAGCTGTTTGATACAAACACTGCATATGTTTAAAAATCCCAATTGTTTTCATCCAAGAAAAGTTCTAGACCGGAAAGAAACTAGTTAAGGAAAATCCCCTACCTGTGGTATGAAAGATGCAAACTTGATCAGCTTAACCGTCTTTCAAGAATTATCATTTTGAAAATTCCAATTTATATGGGCGATCATTTGGAACACATCAGGGCTAATTCATCAGCATCGACTGGACAAAAAGCTACAGCAACTCTAAGAAATTCACCCTAAGCACGGATGATTAGCGAGCTTCAGCAGCACTCAAATGACAAGCTGCAAACGAGACCAGCCAATAGGAAATAAAGGTCCTAAGAAATCGTTTGTTTTTCCAAACTCA
Source organism: Nothoprocta pentlandii (assembly GCA_013398315.1). Taxonomy (NCBI): domain Eukaryota; kingdom Metazoa; phylum Chordata; class Aves; order Tinamiformes; family Tinamidae; genus Nothoprocta; species Nothoprocta pentlandii. The sequence continues at coordinate 1,056,950 of VZSG01000083.1, forward strand.
GTCCAGTAACAAGGAAGTGATTCGAATTATTCAGCAGATGGTTGAGATCTAAGAACAGCTTGGTGGAAACAGGACAAGGCTAATTAGACCATCACATCTGCCCCTTCTTCTTTATTTTAATTCCCAGATCATTCCCTTCCTCCCACCCGTAGAGCTTATCCAGCCTCTCTGTGGTGAGAAAATCATCTTAGACCTCAGCAATGCTCTTTTGCAGCAACACATAGTGCAAAAACTCCTGCAGAATTAGCAAGGGATTTCAGCTGAACAGGAAGGCAGCGCACAGTGATTCCCTTCTCGGCAGGTGTGTTCTGCTCTCCAGCAGCTCCCAGGGCCACTACTCTTTTGCTATAGCCTTGACTGCTGAAACTAAAAACAACAGTATGAATGTTTACGGAGGTTGACTACTGGTCCATCTGGCTTTGACTGAATTGTTTCTGCATGAACTGCTTGTATGAACTGAATTATACACATCAAATACATGTAGGGAAGTCTTCTCTCTCACACATCTACTAAATTTAGACCCTACTTACAAGCAAGCTATGGACACAAGGCCTTTGCAATGTCAAAAGGTGAGTAGTGCCTCTCTGCAGAACAATAGCTAAGTACAAGGCTCATAAGAAGTCAACACTGGCTTGCGTTGGGTTACCAAGTAAAACTTATCACAAAAGGCACATTCATGTCTACGTACATTTCACAGTATTTGACAAACACTTCGTGATCATCATGCATGTTAGGAAGTACCTCCTGTCTAACCCAAGGGTATATCAAATAGCAATGCTCAGACTACCTAATGATTTCCTCATTTGCGCAAAAAATTTGAAGACAATGTTTAGTTTGTTTTATGTCTAAAAGGGTATGAGACAGAGAGAGAATAATACTTTTAATTCATTTAAAATAGGTATTGCTAAAAAGAACTGGCAGCAACACCAGTTTCAACTAAGATAAATGGAGAAAAGAATACTCCCAAGCCAGCAATCGCTGTGGGCTTTTCCACAAAAACTACTACAGCCATGCCCGTGCCAAGTTGCTGGCAGATCTGCCATGTTAAGCATAGATTCTTCTCACTTTCTACTTTTCCTAACAAAAGCATTAGTGAGATCTTGTGAGTTACAGGAGGTTCATGAAAAGTCTGGTGGAACCACAGTTGAACTTGAGTGAATTTGTTTTCAGTTCAAACAGAAACATTTATGCCAGAAAGACACAAGCACGCTGCTGGTTACCTAGGTGTGACTTTGATAGGAATTGAATGACTCTACCTTTACAGTCAAGCAACTCAGAATTCAGCCTCTTCTCTGTTCCGGTATGTTAGAGAGTCAGAAACAAATAAGAGTTAAGTCAGAATGGTCAAGAATTTCAAGTCTACTGGAATTAGATAAGCTTTTATATAGAGCACTACATGAACACCAAAGTCATTTAAAGAGCCGAGGAAAAATATTAGCCCTAACATTAAGAGACCAAAGGCTATTTGAGAAAAGCTTCTAAATCTCCTCTGGGAACAGAAGATCGACGAGAGACTCTGAGTCAAGGTGTCTGTTAAGTAATAACAGAATTTAAGAGACTACCAACAACGCAAGGCCTACATATTGTCACAGAAATGAGAGCTTTCCCAACCTTTGCGCAAGTAGCAGGATTACGATAGCCCTGCTAGGCTGCAAAGCACAGATCCAGAATGGCCTTGGCTTTCGTCTAGAGAGCAAGTAAAGCACAAACAAGAGAAAACTGGGAATGAGAACTCCTGGGTTCCAGGAATCCAGCAATGAAATGTGATTTTGCTGGGGCACCATGTTATAAACACATTGTTTTTTCAGGAAGCAGAACTAAAGCATAATTTATTAATGGTCATAGGACTGAACCCCCTAGCACAGCTGTACGAACAAATGAAGAGTGTTTTGAGTTTGTCTCTTAAGTCTCCTAAAGTAAGTACAGTTAAAACACCCAAAGCACAACAGTAAGCAGAAGGTACAGAGGCCAACCATCTAAAACCCTGACACCTGCTTTTACAGAGGGAAAACAAGTAAAGAAAACATCAGGATAGTGGGAAACCCTCCAGGCTTCTCTCTGCAGCACTCACACAGCCCTGCAGATAGCGAGCAGGAGCACGCACACTGTGCAGCATCATCCTCATCCTCCAGAAGCTCAGGCTCACTCAGGTGAAGATGCAAGACAAAGATATCTTCCCTTCCCTCTTCCCCTTGAACTCCTTCTTCAAGATGTTACTAGTATCACTAGTCTAAGTCAGAACCTTAAAAAAAAAACGTATTTTTCTCCCTGGCTCTTGACAATACCCCGGCTGGCTTAAACATAACCAAATCCCTCCACAACTGCAAGGGTAATGGACAAACAATAGCTAGGACTTGTGGTCCAATAAGATAGCCAACTTAATGCCTCAAACAAGACATGCAGTAATAGTCGGATCGTTACACTACTTTTATAAAGCTTTTACACTAAAGGATCTGCAAAACTCCAACGACATTGAACAAATATGTTGTTTTTCATATTCAGCCTTTAAAATGTAGTCACCCTTGGCCCACCAAGACTCATTTTTGCATATGTTATGAATACTTAGATAATTACCTGGGATCCCAATAGATCAAACACCTTTAGCTTATTTTGCATTAAAAATGTAGCCAAGGAAGGGGAACAGCACTCCATTCCAGCCTACATATGTACTAGCATATTGTTTTTCAGCAAGCAAACTGTGAAAACCATCATGTAAATGCAGTGTTATACAATATTGTTGTAAATATTCTTTGGGGAAAGGTGCAGCCAGTACAATTCAATAATTTGAGGCTGAGGGGTTTTAATCATACCATCTGGGTTGTGGCACTAACCAGGGTGTTACTATTAGTGTCTCTAGCAGTAATTGTTATTTTAATTGGCTGAAATAAAGTCTTCCACCCTCAGGCCAGTGATAAAACTGCGTTGGTCTAGAGTGTCTTTCCCTTCAGGAAGTAGTGAAATGAAAAATTTGCCCTTTGAATATATAAAGTAAATAAAATAGCACTGTTAAATTTTATCAAGGCTGAGAGTGGGGATAAAACAAATAAGAACAAGATAAACACACACAAAATTAAAGTTGTTCAGTAAGATGATTTCTCTGGGATATTAAGGGTTTATGGCATTTTAGAGTTTTTCATCCAGCACTTGCCGTGAAAGTTCAAGGAGAAAGGATTCACAAAAAGCTCCAGTAACACTGCAGCTTGTTCTGACAGCAAGCCCATGTATTTGATAATTATCACTTCAAGAGGAACACATTTTTAACATTAAACGCAATCAAAGGTATGAAAAAACCCCCACCAAACCTCAGCCTTACAACATTGCTTTTTAAAAAGATCATCCTCACTTCTGCATTATGTTGCAACTTGTATTTGTGATGTTCTTTTAATAAAGAACACTTTTTTTTTTTTTTTTACTAAGTTACACATGGAGTGCCAATATCTCTGCAAAACTTGCCCCCTCTTCCACTTCTAATAATTTGACATAATTCAGTTTGCCACTTGGAAATACATTGCTTACTGAGAACTGCTTTGTCAAGTCTGACTGTAAAGCAGATGAAAAGTGAAAGCAGATTTTATGTATTCAATAATTGACTCACTCTATTCTTGTCACCAACTTCATTGCAACAATATTTTTTGCATAATCTTAGGCTAAAACAATACCCTGATTTTGGTAGGTGAAACATGGCCTGAAGCACCTACCCATTTCATTCCAAACATCTAAGCCTGCATATGTCTGAACCCAGCTATGTCCAAGCCTTCCCCAGCAAAAAGTCCTGAGACATCAGTATTTCTGCTTTTGCTTAAACCCAGAATACATCATGATGCCTTAAAGAAAAAAAATAAAATAAAAAATAAAAGTCCACATGATAGCTGTGCTTGGGTCTCCTTTAAGAAGCTAGAAAGTGCTGGCAAGCCTACTGCTCACCTCTAGGATATGCTGTATGTACCATGTGGCAGTTTTGACCATTTCTACTCAGAAATCCAGCTGGAGATGGAAGTGGGAGAGATCTCAGAGACCAGTAAAACCAACCTTTTGCCTAGCACATGCAGCCATTAATCTCAGTCCCATCCCTCTGGACAAGTTCATATCCCCTTCTCATACATCCCTGCCAGCATCCTAACAGCTGGCTGATAGGCTTTCCTCAAGTACCATCTTCTTGAAAGTGGATCACCAGGCAATTTCAAGATGTCCTACTAATTAGAGCAACACAAACCCAGGAAAGGAATGGATTTGGGCTGCTGTACTTTCCACTGAAGAGTCAGTGTGCTTGAGGCATGGACTGAAACCCATTTCCTCTCCATTTGAGTCATACTGTGTCCTAAGAGAAGAAAACTTTAGGGCACAGTCTTTACTATTTCCAATTACATGCTGCATAAAGCCCTCCTCCTCAGCAGGACTGCTGCTCTGCAGCCCATCCACAGATGGTTACCTCTTGTCTGGGGAATACAGCAGCTTAGATTTTCTAAGTTTATGTCAGCGCTCTATGTCGTGGTGCCATGACGTTGCAGCATTGCCCAAAGTGAAAATTCTGTTCCACATGTAATGCCACCCTTCAGCTGTATTGTACCTGTCTGAAAAGCCAACAAGTGCCAAGGAAGTTGAGGTAAGCCCTGTGACTTGATTCTATTGGTTAACACACTGGAGAACACAATTAATATCAGTTTCCAACTCCAATATAAATACTGAGATACCCCTTCTCATCATTCATCCTTTCCTCCTAAACACAAGACTCTTGTAATTCCACACACATATTACAACAGAATTCAGAATGCAAACGAGGACATGGTAATAATCATACTCCTTTTCCTACAAGCTGAGAAACATGTACTAAGACCAAAACAAAGACAGACCATTCCTGTGATATAAACACTGAAAGTAAATTATAAAAAAAAACCCTAAAAGGAAATTCTAGTAAGAGCTTAAAGAAAGCATTTGTAAAGGTAATTTATTAGAACTGAGTTTTCATAACGGTTCATCAACATAGCCATATTTGATACTTTTGACTTATTATCAGAAAAGAAATCGTCTTTGCAACAATCTTTGCACACCACCTGAGATGTTCACTAACATGTTACTTCCAACTTACAGCCGCATAGGCCAGATGTAGGCAGTGTAGGAAACGCCTCCTTAACTAAAATAGAAAGGTTGACACACAGCCTTAGAGACATCCCCAGTGCCTTGGCTTGTATGTGCTGGGAGTTCTTTCAGTTCTCCAGGTTTCAGCTACGCTCCCTTTCTAAAGCACAATTACTTGGGCCCTGTGTAAATTTTACCGTGTTGCAATTGCTCTGACGTAGAAAACAGTTGGCATACATTTATCTCGGGTATGAACAAACACCTAAGACAAAAAGGGAATACCACATCAAATATTTTCCTTCTTACAGACGGGGCAGAACTTCTGTGTTCTGCCTCTTCCAATATCTAAAGAAAATTTTACACTAACATCTGTATTTAACTCCGTTTTGGTTTTCTTTCTCTGTGAAGATGGCATTATAACACTTAGTTGAATGATGTTGGTTAACCCTGAATAAAGTGAGTTGACAGACTTACCTGTTGTGAGTAAAAGCTTTTGCTGCAGGTGATTGTAGCCATGCAAGGTCTCCTGCAGACTGAAACCTCCTGAAGGACTTCAGTGCTGCCTGCTATTATATTTGATATCTTCACCTCCCAGTGCTTAATAACAGTGTTTCAGGGATCTGCAAAGAGAAGAAAAACTTACTTTTACAAAAAGATAAAAAGACTTGAGTAATGTCACCTTGCCATGTCTTAAGGTTTGGGATAGACCAACTGCATTTACGCAACTAAAAATGGGCAAGTTCAATGGGAAAGTGCTTCATCCTATGCTGAAGCATAGCTCGTCATGTAGGAATTAAACATAATAGTTTATCTTTCCAAGAATTAAACTCCTAGAGTTGAGCTATCCACAGTGTAACATCTCAAATGACATTGCAATGAACGTCTCAAAAGATTTTCCTAACTCTAGCTATTTTCGGGCTTTACAATACATCAGCAGTTACCATTTAAGACTTGAAAGTTTGCCACATTCTTAACAAGAGTAGTGCCTGAGCTTACGCTTATCTCCTAGGATTCACAGTCTTCACGTAAGCATTTGGCTCCATGATTCTATAGAAATCCAAGAAAAAAAATGTGCTCCTACATATCGGAAAGATTTTGTAGCCAATAGCACAACTGTCCTGTGGAAGAGTACAGAGACAAAGAGGTATCACAAGATGCAGGACGTAAATACCAATCAGGATGGTCAACTAATGGCTTGTCCAAGAGTAGGATGTTGCATTATTCAGATAAAATGAGTTTTAGAGATAACCAAGGGAGTAAAAAGCCTAAGCAGTGGAACCGACAGAAAAAACTCAACCATATTACATAGGATAACAACAAGCCTAATATGACTCTAAGAATAAGGAGGAGGAGGAAGAGGAAGAGGAAGAGGAAACTATTAGCAGCACAGAGCTCCCAAAAGAGAGGAGAAATAAACCTCGGCCACTAGCATCACCCTTCTCCTAAGATGCTGACAACTCTTCATAGCCCCTTCCTCCCCACTGCTGCACCTGCCAAGCCTCATACCCTGCACAGGCATCACACCAAAGAAGAGGATACAGATACTAGAGGTTTTCTGTAAACCTTCTCAAGTATATTATTGAGATCTTTCTATTTTACTATAGACTATAAATATTTATTATTCTAAGGAGACT
>VZSG01000083.1:1063854-1096719 GCA_013398315.1 Nothoprocta pentlandii
AAGTTACCTTCAAGTCACTGAAGGCTGTGGGTAGAAATCTTCTCAAGGCAGATGCAAATAAAAAGACACAGAGATATATACTTTCCAGTGCTTGTGACAACCAAGACATCTTTTCATTAGCTCATGAAAACAACGTTGTCTTAACCATGTACTCAAAGTTCTTCTCATAGTGAAATGCTTCCCTAGAACCAGGTACCTGAATCCCTCATAACACTGTCATTCCCAATCCCTTGTAACACTCTAATTGATTTGGGAATGAAAAGCTCAAAGCAACTGGCTATACTGAGCAAAAGCTTACCACAATATTGCTGTTCTTTATTTATATGATAGATAATACACAATCATAACAGCTAACTGAAATGGGATATCTCATATTGCACAAAGAAAGGACAATAGCAGTGCAATCTTTTTCATCAAATGGATGTCAGAAAAATGGGGGGGAAAATGGAGGAGTTATTGAGATTTTAAGTAGGGAAATAAATGCAAATGGGAATTTTAAGAATAAACATACAGATAGAAAGAACAGTATTCTACATAAACAAGAAAAACTGATGTTTTTAATAACGATAAAGGTAAAGACTGTTAAAGAGTAATACCAATGAGACCACTTCAGAAGTCAACAAAATGGAGACTTTTTAAAAGCCTTGATGTTATCATGAAACGAAAAGAACATGTAGACAATAAAGGGCAAGTTGCACAAGCAAACTTAAAAACTTTCTTTAAAATATGCTTCCCTCTGAGAGAAAGTCTAGCGAGATTGCTTAATGCATTTTATCTTTTAGACATGTTTGGGTTATCTGTGTTCTAAGACAGCATTCACAGAAGTCAGCACGCATATTTGCTAGGTTTCATCGAATACTAAAGAAAACCCTTAGCTCAGATCCTGTAACGTGATCTGATTTTCCATGTGGAACTCCTCTGATTTAGCAGGATATACAGAGCAAATTAAATAGTAAAACAAATATTTTCTAAATGTCACAAAACGCCACTCTTCCAAAAAGTCTTCCCTACAATTGCTTTTTTTTTTTTTTTTAAACTACCACCACAACCACTCCTTTGAAAAAAATAATAAAAATTGTCTGTTCCTCCTATTTTGAAAAACAGCTCTTCAAAAAATACCTCTCAATAAGAACATTACAACCATGCAAGTTATCCTGGTTCACCTCCTAGCTCATTTCCTAACTAGTATGAAACCACCCTTCTTCATCTGGAGCAGCTTTGGCAGATGGACAGCAGCACCACACGCAAACATTAGGATCAGAGCTAGCTGATTAATAACCATGTAGAAAAGCTACATTTTTGTGATAGACCACATAAATCTCTACTACAACATGTCAGCTCTCCAGCCCATACCCTTGGTATAGTTTTTTCATTCATTTTGTCTTTTCCTTCCCTTGAATTCCTCCAGTTACTCATACTAAGCAATACATAAATAATACAAAAGCAAACTTAACTAGTCTGTACCAGACTTACTAAGTTGAATAAGGATAGAAAAGAAAAACAGGAATTGTGGGTGGAATAACTGAATTTTGAGCAAGGTTGCAGGTAATAGCAACATGGACTGAAAATTGATAAGGGAAGCTTCTGAGCTTAGGTGTTTTAAATATTGTTGGTTAACTGTAGAAGCATCAAAGAACTTGAAAAATATTACTGACCACATGTTATCTTGGTGGCACCCATGCTTTCATCTGCACCCATCCACAGCATGATGGAAAACAAGTACTAACATTCCTTAGGATATTGCAAAATTTGAGCAAAACTCCCAGACAGGTCATCATAGCAATAAATAAATTTGAAGCTACAGAACAGATTTAATTTGGAGTAAGTTTTTTCAGCACACAAGCAAAACCCCTTCCCTGGCTTTGATCAGATGTTTAACAGTAGTGACCACTGGCCTTTTCATAACCCAACCAGCTGGAGCATTACAGAATTTACAGAACTATTTTCTCACTCACCCTTCTCAGTTCTGGGCTTGTGACTAGCAAAGTATTGTACATGTGTACAACTCAATATACACAGTTTTAAATAACCATGCTTGTAACAAAAGCTTTTTAAATTTCTGGTGAAAGAGGAATTAAATATTTTGTTGGAATAATATCTCAGTTTGTGCCTAAACCAATTTCTTGAGTCTGTTTAGCTTAGATTATCAGTTCAGCAAAACTATTTTTCAGATAATTTCTACTTCATCTGATGCACATCATAAGTTAGTATCTATTTGGCAGACAAATTAAGCACACGCCCAAAATCGCCAGAAGTTCCACTGCGGAACTTCCAAGCTCTACTGTGGAATTGCACCCAACTGAACATCCTTAGCAACTGACACCGGGTGAGCAGACTGAAGCATGACCAAAAAAGTTTCAATTAGCAAGAATATACACACACACACACACACACACACACAGGTATTCTGCAGTCAATCAGCCACTCCAAATACTCTTTTAGCCTGAAATTACAAAGCACGAAGATGAACTAAATTGTACAAGAATTACCCTACAAATTTTTATCTTTTCCTATTTGTAAACAAAACCTACCCTTTCTTTCATAGACGGACCACAGTAATATGTACATGTAAAACATTAGTTTCCCTGAATCTATATCAAATTAAATATTGACTTACCAAGCACCGTGTCATTTATTATTTACTGTTCTCAACCTCTGGGATTTATTACAAAATTGATAAGTTCGGCTTGTGGTTAAATCCCTACAGGTGAGCTCTCTCACCAAGCCAATTACCAAATCAGCAACCTATGGTTACTACAATAAAATGACAGTATTCGATTTTGGCAGTTGGTGATATTTTAAGAGGATGCTTGGAGACAGTTATTTTAAAAAAACTGCAGTTTCATAAAAAAATTAAGATTGCATTTATTCTGTTATTTGCCAGACCTTTCTGTTCTCTTCTGCCCTTTTCTACAATCTGAATTCTCATTTTATTAGAATGAATTCTAAGTGTATTTCAATAACTTGCCTTCTCCTCTATGTAACTTCTGGTTTAAAACAACTTTAATATATACCATGTACTACTCAGGCTGCTACAGACCAAGCTGTAAATAACTGTGAAAACACTTTTAAGTGGGAATACCACTTACGGAAGTGAAAAGAAGCTTTTCATCTACCTATTGCATTGTCTTTATCTGAAAAAAAAAAAAACCCATTTCATTGAATAGTCCTAAACTCAGAGCACGCCTGAGTTTACATACAGTTTATTATGCATTCAACTCTGGATATGGAGTTTAGATCTGTAGAAGTTTCATGCCCAGTTTTCTACAGGCTTAGGTGTTTTCAGGTAGAAATTCTAATTTAGTAAGTGCAATGCATTTCCCACACACAATGTCTTTGATCCCAGCTCCCCATTAAACCCTAAACAGTTCTTATTAAAAGCAGGATCAAAAGCATTCTCAGGACTGTGAATGCAAAATAAATTATTTTGCCATATCAGCAGGGGAGTAAGAGGTACAGCATGATTCCATCAAGCACACTTTTCTGCAGCTAATAGATATGCAAAGAATTAGGGGGGAAAATGTGCTGCATAGCGCATCTCCCCCCGAGCTCCCCTGCCTCAGACTGCCTCACAACACAGATGTGCTCCACCTCCTCCTCATCCCTGCCACAGGGCAATCACTCTCGGAATACAGGAGCAAAAATTAAAGCCACCAAGGTTAATTGGTCACATCCTTGTTTTCAAAAAAAAGCAACTATTGGGAAAAAGCAAGCCACATTTCACAAAACTTAACTACTAAGCAAGTTGTGAGCAGGGAAGGCTTTTATCACCCTTAAACCAAACAAGCACCACGCACGTAGTCTACACGTGCACAATGGGACAGATCCTAGGGGAGAACCCTCTTAATTCCTTTCGTTATTAGAGCACCTCTCAAATGTCAGCGGCCGTTGCCGCGGCCCATAATTGTTGATGGGAACAAAGGGACTCTCCCTCCAAAGCCGATTCTCGTTAGAGCAGACATCCGTAGTGAAATCACCAGCCAAGACGCGGGAGCATTTTATTATAAGAAAGCATATGTCAAAGAGCGTGAAAAGAACAGAGTTCATCATTAAATGAAAAGGTCCCTTCCTGCGCTGCCGCTTCGCTCTTGGAAAAAGCCGCTCTGAAGAACTTTGTTTGCTCGAGCATAAAAACTTTGCTCAAGCTTTGCAGAGATCTAGATGAAAGCAAACAGCACAAGAAGCCAAGTTCATGATTTTTCATTATGTTTGGATACACTATTAATAAAGATTTCTCCACAGTAAATCCTCGGCAACATCATGTCTATCAATAGCAGCTCTCAAACATTAATGCTATCACCAATAAAACAGTACTCATATTCTTACATCTGCATATAAAAAGCTTATGGGCTCTTATTTGATAATGACTTACTCGTTGTAGAACTATCAAAAATTTCCTCCATAGTATGGGGTTTCGTCTTTTTTTTTTTTTCTCTTTTTATTTTAAAAATCAGCCTGTATAGGGGTGGAAAGCAAGCCAAGCCTTACAAGCATGTACAAATCCCACTAAAACGTTAATTCTGACTCCCAATGTCAAGCGCACTAGATCCAAGATATGAATTTTAAGAACCATTTAGTTAATTTCAGCTGTATTTGGTAAGCTCAATATTATTACCTTGTTAATTTATAAGGAGCATATGAGGGGCAGAACTAAGCTCTATTTTTGTACCAACATGAAACCTTGTTGCTTTTTTCAAGCTTTAAAGGAAAAACATCAAGTCTCTTTAAAAATCTCAAGTTTTCTTTTTAATCTTTGTGCTCTTCCTTGAAATTGTTCACAGAACTCAATTTCCTCAGACATAATGAATATTTAATTCTTATAAAATCTTTTATTGCTTGCAAAGAACATAAGTACTGCTGAAGCAGAATCAGGTGATGGACACAACTCTGATCTTGTTAGCAAAGAATGGAAATATCTGGAAGAAGTCTCCATGTGATAGGCTCCAGAAAACACATCTGAACCCTCATTACATTTATTTTCTTTTTCTACCTGTTTATTGGACAAGCGGTCTTCCTCAAGAGTCTTTTTCTGAACACTTCAGAAGGCAGAAGCTACCCAATATCTCTGCAGTCTGTAGGCCAAATCCACAGGTAGGGAACTCGCATGCTGATCTGGTGCTGACGTGATCTCTCTTTTATCCTGCTCAAAATGGCATTTGAAGGGAAGTGGAAGCTTCCAAGTTAAGTGAAAAGAAATTTCATATTGATAAGTATTCATGGATGAAGCAAACCTTTTGAAAATAAAATCTTGAGGCAGTTCCAAAAATAATTACCTTTATGATCTTTGAGAAAAAGAGGATAATTACTTTATAAATAGTCTAAAGTACGTGTAATAAACAGACATGTTTCTTGTGTTATAAAAATGACATACATATATTTTAAAATATACATCTGAGGCAACAGTACATGGTGTTTAAATATTCACATTCCAGTTTTTACTTTGATTTGGTTGTGAGGAGGGGGGAAGTGTTTTACAGTTTAGTAGTGGAAATGAACAATATAAGCTCTGAGCTTAATAATGAGAAGTTACAACATACCATGTATTCAAAGTCCTTTTAAACATATTTCCTATTAATGGGAGCTGTTTCTGTCACATGTATATTGATCAATGAGCAGTTGTTAAGAAGAATAAGGCTGGAAGCAATTCACTTAAAATGAATGAAATGAGGAAAAATTAAGTGCCTCTTTAACTGAAGGTAAAAATATTAGAACTTGAAAGAGTGGCAATTAGAATCCATTAGTACCTCACTGATCTGCGTTGGCATTAAATAGCTCGGACCAGGTTTGTCCTTCCAAAATGAAGGCTTCACCTCTCAGACTGCTTCATTTGGACATGGATCTTTCCTACATTTTTGGGTCCAGTGATCAATGCAATCAATTTTTGAGATCCTTAAAGCCACACTAATATATTCTTAAAATTAATAGTTGAGGATAAAGACAGACAATGGTACCTTTTTCTTTGTCTTACACTAAAACAAGATCCAAAAAAAAGAAAGGAGCTTTAAACATTCCTCTGAAAAATTCATTTCAGTTAATAAATACTAAAAGAAAATTCACTCAACACTGTAAAAGGCCGCAGACGAAATGCAATGTCAATGATTTCTAAGCTTGGCTCTCATTTTGTCTGTAATCGCACACACCTCCACCGAAGTCGATAATTAAAACATCACAGATGCAATGAAATATGTCTATCAAATACCCAGAGCTGTTGCACACCTAAAAGCAATGTCTCCATGGTGTTGGACAGCTCCGAAAACATAGCATTTTTGACACTAAAGGTTTCATGATCTTAATCTCCGGTATTTCCTTTTCTATATGGTCTAATGATGATCACCTATAGTTTGAGGAAGGCTCATCTTTTATGACACGTATACCTACATAATTGGCATGAATGCAACAAGAAACAATCATATATTGTTTTAGGAAGTCTCGCAAAGACTAGAAGATAAATCCTCCACAAAACTGAGGCATGTTAGACTAAACAGAAAAGTATTTTCCTAACAGTGCTTCATACAAATACTGTGATTGCAATATCTTGCCTTGCTCACATCAGGACATGAGCAGATTTTTAGGAAAAAACTAGGAGGCAGAGGACAATACAGCAATTAACCTTTCCAGAGAAAATCCAGAGATTTGAATCTCTTCAAGTAGCTACATTATGACAGAAAAAGGCCTTAATGTGTTACGAAGATGCCAAGTCAAGGTCATTTATTTATATTGTTTTATGACTGAGGTGAGAAAAATTCCCATCATGACTGTACACACAATATACCTCAATCCTTTCCACCACTTGCAACTAATTTATCCTAGTTTAAGTATTGTGGGAAACACACCCAAGCTGATAATGGGCTCACAAGAAAATAAATAAAAGTAGGCATTAACAACAGCAGGTCAAAGTTATCAGGTCTAGGACACCTAGATACTAGATCTAGGATACTTTCCTAAATAACATACTTTCCTAAATAACATACAGTAAGAAAAACTTGCTAAGAAGAATTGGTATTCTAACAAAAAGGACAAGCATCTACCTTGAACTTACGTAGTGACAGAATTTAAACCATTTTTCAACACCAATTTAACCTAAAGCCAAAGTGCAAATTGTTTTATATTCCAAAAACAAATACATCTATCAATATCTTCCAAATGTCTCTTAAGTTGAAGATGAGAGTTAGCTCAATTGGAGATTCTTCAGTTTGTCTAACTGAATCAGAAACTAGACTTTTCAAATCAGTGATCTCATACTTGTTCCACACTTTTTTTCCCAGACATTTAACCTTTCATTTCTCTCAAGTCATTTTTAATTTAATTCTTAAATGTAATACATCTTTTCTAAATACCTCATCCTGAAAATATCAAAGCGATGCTTCGACATTTTCTAAAGAAAACAGTTCATTTAGAATGTGATTAAGCAAATCCCACTAAGATCTGAATACTTCCTTGCACAGACTCAGCTCTTAACTACACTTATTAGTAGCTGTCAGAGGGACTGAGTTTTCCATTATCAGGTTAAAGACATCTCCATGTCTCTTTTCCAGTTATTACTCCTCAGGCTTTTTCCTATAGAAAGGCCAGTATATCTCCCAGATGGTGAATAACAAGAGGCACAGAGTTAATTATGGGCCCAGGACTAGGGATCTCTATTTTGGTGTCAATCTTGTAAGGAACACAGCTTCTCTGCCTCCCTGACAATGTGCTGGAAGCTGACCAAGCTCAGAGTCTCAGCCTGATTATTTTGCTGAAGTTTAGGGGAGTCTCTCAAAGTTATGATTATTAGTGCTGAGATAATAAGGAGGGAAAAAAAAAGGAAACGTCTCTTTGCCACAAAAGTAGGAAAAGGGTGAAGGAATAAGGTAAGTCTGCAGAATGAAAATGTGACAAGCAACAGGAGTCAAAGCAAGAACTAGGGAAGCAGAAAACAGCGGATTGGTATCATTTACTCATACCCCTTATTTTACTATAATTTTCCTGGCATACCCTTGTCTTTCTGTGCAGCTGGTTACTCAACTGCCTGAACCTTAATATTGTTGCATAATTGTCAAGATAAAATGTTAGCATTGAAAGATGGAGACATAACTCTTCCGGCTGAGAAAGAGTAGGATTATAGTTCCTTCCAATGTGCACAGTAAATGGCCTCCAGTTAGACACACAAGCCACCCTCCGCACAAAGGGCAGCAGAAATAGCCCTTCCCTGCCGCTCCTGAGCCACCTGCAGCAGTGGGCAGAATCCTTTGAAACCTGCCCTGAAACACTGTCTGGCATTGGCATCAAAAGCCAGCAGAAAAGCCATTTCATCTTGTAAACCCGCACGAAGTGGGGCTGCCACTTTCCAGGCTCTAAAGCAGTTTTGGAGAGGATAGTTTTTCATCACCAACCATCAAATTGGAATAATTTGCCACCCTAAACCTGATACACAACTTCTGAAAGGAAAAAAAAAGAAAAACAAAAAGTCCTTTTAATCACCTCTATGACATCCCATTAAATTATTCAAGATCACATGATCAGGTAATTCTGTACAATCCTGAGCTGCACTCCATGAACCACGTATTTCTTGTTCTCAGCCACTTATTTTTGCTATTAGCTATAGTACTTAAGGTTTACTGGAAGGTCACTCTAACCAAACATACAGCAGCCACCATGGAAATAGCCTGCAGATGCCTCCCACCCTTGCATTTTTACTTTCTCAACTCAGTTCAGAACTCAACTTGGTTCACCGTACAGCAATATAAGTTATGGTTATAAATACACACCAACATTTTTAACAGCTCTGAATATCATCTCATCACAACTCATCTCTGTGATACACAAGGTTCAAGAAGGCAACTTTAACAAACGATCCAGAAGATAACATGGTTACTAAAGTTATAACTTGGAAAGAATTAAGATCTAATTGTAGTAAAATCTGTAGTTTTAGGACAGAAAGCAACCACCACAATTTTAACTGTGCCTAAATGCAAACAGCAGTCTATCAACATTTTATTTGATGTACTGGTGAGACATTTTAAGAGTATAGGTAGCACTATCTTCTGGAGAGTTCAAAGGGGGTTTAGACCAGATTTAGCATCTGGTCAATTAAATACCAGATGGAGCGTAATTTGTGCTAGTGCAGAATCATGAAACATCAGGAGAACTAATTTAAATTTTACAAGCACACTTCTGCGTTCAGCTTAGCTGACACCTTTTGTAAAGAACCAAGATGACAAAACCTAGCAATAATAGTAGACAGATTAAAGAAGATATTCAGATACTGAGTTTTCAGCAGCAGAGGCTAACAGGAGTCTGATGCATCTTTTATTCTCCCTACTACATGTATAAAACTGCCGCTATTTTGTTCTCTCAGTCCCTGCAAGGGCAAAATCATTATTTTGCCTGTTGTGGCACCCCGTGAGGCACTCGCTCAAAGCAGCAAGACATTGCTTGCTTAAGAGAAGGTGCTGAAGAAATGGGCCAAGCGTGTCATGGGGGCAACACTTGCTCAAGAGTCCAAGGAGTCTGGAAGGCCTCAGGAAAGAAACATAGCAAAGCCCCTGGTGCCAAAGTACCACTATATCGGTTTCCTATCAACAGTGTATCTTCTCTTTAATTAGTTTTAAAGATTATAGATATATTTTAAATACTTCTCATTATTTTACTTGCAAAGGACACTTTGTACTTCAAATCGTCCATAAAGCAGACACTGAAGTTAGGTTAGGGAAGACTTATATTAAAAAAATACAGAGACTGCAGAAATCCATCTTATTGGAATAAGGCCAAGATTCTCCTACTTGGAAATTAATCTCAGCTCTTTCTCTAGCTGTACTCAAGTCAATGAAAGCAGTCATCAAAAAATACGCTACTAAACCAGAAAAAGACCTTGGAAAAGATAGATGCGCACTGAGAATAGGGGGCATGTTAAGTACTGGGCTACTCCTTCCCTCTCCCCAGGTCCTCTAAGGGCAAACTAAGAGGGCACATAACGAAATGATTCCAAAAAGAAGGGTAATAGTTTATGGCTTCGTATCACTTGTGCAAAGCTGATCAGGCTGACACCCACTAGCATATTCTTTAACATGCTCTTGCTGGGGGAAGGAGTGTGACTTATTTTCACTGACCCATTCCTCCTTAAATACACACTTCTAGTATCTTGGCTGTGCAAAAGACTTTCTGAATATAAAAGACCTCCAAAAGACTTCCATTTTCTGCATGAAAATCTAATTAATTGATATAGAGAAAAAAAAGGAAAAAAACAAGAAATCACAATTCTTTTTCCTTCTTCAATTTTCAGACTAATAGTGTGTTAAACCTCAACCTGGTCATCTGGGTTTTTTTTTCCTAGCATATGATCTGTGAAGGTTGGACTACGTGACATGTGCCCTCCTGATGCAACCCCCAAAAATCATGGAATGCATCAATGAAAACCTTTACACGAATCATTTTTACCTAATGCTAAAATAAAACCAACAGCCCAAAACACCTTACCCCCTTTATCCCATAATTTCAGTGAGAACAGCTTGCAGCTGGTTCTCTGACATCAGTCAGTCAGGTTTCTGCACCTGGTCCAACATCAGTCAGATAAGGATCAATTTTTAATAACCATACTTTTTTCTCCTAGGTCTTGTTTTTTTCTTCCATGTATACATTGAAAAACTCTCACTGCACACAAGAAATATTTGCTCTGTTAGTCAGATTGCTTCTGAGTTCAGAGAGAGAAGAATTAGAGAGACTCACAGGTATTTAGAATAGATTGAGACTGATACTCCCATCGTGAAAATTTTCATTATGCCTATAATAAAATGAGAGCAAGAGAGGGAAGGGAGGCAGGGAGCAATTACCTCCTTAGTGGCCTGGACTCTGTACTGTCCTAGTTGGAGAGTGGCTCGCTGCTCTGCAGGGGGGTCCGGATGGGGTGAGCCCCCCTGCCCGGCCAGCAGCTCCTGGGAGCCTCTCATGCCCACTGAATATTCCCTTTCATGCCCCAAGTCCCCGAAACCCAGGTGTGTTGTAGATCAGCACAACTCACAAGCAGTGTGTGGAGATGTATTATGATAATTGTTGCTTTTATTTTTTATTTCCCTGAACTCTAAGATAATTAATGCCAGTATGTGTCCTGGTGTCTGACTCCCTTAATTGGCCCTATGGTGCCTTGGGTGTTTGAAAATCCACTCACTTCAAGGCTTTTTTTTTTTTTTTTTTTTTCCTCCCCCCTTCTCCTCCCTCCTTTGACTTGTTTTCCTGGAGCTGTTCATTAGTGCCTAAAATATTTGATTACATTTAATTGTGATGTCTTCAATTCTATGCACCTGCTGCAATTTACAGAGTGGGGGAAAAAATAAGGCCTACAGGAGCTAAAAAGCAAGACAAGGAATTGAATGCAAAAAAGAATTCCCCAGCAAAGGGTAATTGGGGTTAAATACGTAAACAAACTAAACATATTATTCGGTTTAAATTTTCCTAGCTACTATGGTAGCACCAAAAGGATTTATTGCCTAATGGATTCATCTTTTTGTGTTTCTAAAAGCTTTGCAAATTATTTCTAAAGGCTTTTTTTGCTGCACTTGGACATTCACAGTTACTTTCAACTTGATCTCTAGCATCAGCCTAGTCCCCAGGCTGCTGTTCCCAACCCGCCAGCAGCACTCAGCATCAGGCCCACCTAGAAACACCGCTTTAGTTCAATATACACATTTTACTGCCTTCTGCTATTGTTATTAACAGTAAGAGAACATCTTAAAATTTTTAAAGGGGGGGGAACTACATCAGAAGGTTTTTATTTTAGTGAAACTGTGTGAGGTCTTTCATTTGTTTCTAAGGAATAACACAGATCTGCACACTGGCATATCAGAAAAGTTTCAGACACACATATCAGAAAAGTAATTAGGGCCCTTTAAACATTCTTAATGCCAGCAGTACCTGATAAATTCTAGTTTGACAATGCAGAAAAGGAAGCACAGAGCATGGAGTTTAAACATGTAAAGGATATGACCATCTGCTCTCTTCTGCAGAACACACCTTTCCAAGGCAATTCCACAATCCTCATCTAGCAGCACCATACACATGCTGATACATCACCAATGTTTGCCTGCATTTCTCAGCACTGTAAATACTACCTGGGACCCTTTAAAGCAACAATTACTAATCCATACAAGTCAAGGCTCAAAAATCAATTTATTCCAGACGCTCTTCCTAAGTATGGCACACACTCAAACACATAATACCAGCTTCTCCCTTTGCAAACTGATATTGTCTTACTAATAGTACTAAGCTATAACAAGTCGTCAGGGCGCCTAAGAACATTATCATACAACGAACCTTTTCTGTTAATATCTACACTTCATTGTGTCATGGAAACCACCGCACTGTCAGCAAGTGCTAGAAATTAATTTCACATAAAGTCAGAAGCAGCCTGTAGCACTGTATGCAATATATGGAGGCAAGATGTGTCAACAGATTTACACCCCTCTGCTCTCAGACAGCCTTTAAATAAACCCTGTAGTGGATGTATGACGTATTTTGCCTCAATTCAAGAACTGTCTCTGCCCTCTAAAGTGGGAGCGTCATCTAGAATCCAGCGCAAGAAACCAAGAGAACACTGTTTTACTTTCCAGTTTCACCACAGATTTCCTGTCAAGTTATTTCCTGTATCTTTCTTTTTGCTAATGTGCAAATTGGGAACAGATTCCTCTTTGCCAGTTTCAAGTCACAGCACATGCAGTTCCTCCCCTACCCTGCAAGACAGTGCTTTTGAATCGCATTATAACCAGAATCTCCAACAGTTGAGTTGAGAATCTCAGCTTCTCTACCAATTCAGTATACCCTAGGAGGCTTTGTTGCTAGATACCACTGCAGCTAATGCACATAAAATTTATAGCATGAGAAAGTTTCCTAAGTGCAACAGGCACTCATTTCTGCCTTGCCCATTTAGATCTTCTGCCTTGACCATTTAGATCCCTCAAATCTTGGATCTTTTGCTTTAGGGAAGATCACACGTCAAAGTTTCAAAGTCCACTCAAAAAAACATTTGAAAATCCATCTGATTACCACAAATAATTTAAGTACAAAATGCCAGCTCTAAGACACTGTGCTTAATCCTTGTGTCTTAGCCAGTGAAGTCTGAGGTTTACAACTAGTTTAGTACATTTGCAGTTGTCATCTTTGCTCCATGCCCGCCTGCTGAGACAGTGATGCCAGGAAAAGGAGCAGCAGAGCTGCCAACACGGCAGGGCTACCCCGAGACTGCACGTTCTGCCTATCTGTCACAAGCACACGAATAAAACAGAATATCAGAATACAACTTGGTAAAAGCAAATTGGACAGCACAAGTTTAAAGCTGAAGCTTAAAACACTTCATGGGGCTGGGTATGCTGAGAGCAACGAGCAAAATGACAGCTGAGAACTGCTGTTGAGTGTGGCAGTAGGTGGTATCTACTTGAGAATTCAGCATGGCTCAGTCCTTACAGCAGCTGTGTCCATAGTCATCGTGGACTGCTTTACACACAAAGGATCAGGTAGAGCTCAAGTAATAACCTCAATAAATGCATTTGCACAAGATAGGTTACAGCTAGTGTTTATATGCAGTGTTACAGCATAGTGAAGTGTTGGAACTATTCAAATTCCTCAATTATTCAGATTCTCACACAAACCCCATGAGGACGCACCTCCTGCATTGCTCTTTCTACACAACTACTGCTCCACAATATTTGATCAAGGGCCAAAAGTGTTCAAGAGGTCCATGGAGAAGTCACCATTATATCAAAACTATTTCATTACTGAGGGAAATATTAATCCTATCCTCTGACTCAGACCTCTTTCACAATTATGCTCCACTCCTGGTTCTTGCCTCCTCTTTTAACTTACTCAGGAAAGATTTCACTTGACCAGAATCTAGAATTGTTGGCAACATTCAGCAAGTTATTCATTCCTAAACCAATGCATTCTTTAAACCTGCATTTTTTTTTTTTATTTTATTTTTTGGATAATCAGATTTAACAGTAAAAAAAAAATCATTGCAAAGACGCTGCATCTAGGATAGATCATTACAAAGACGCTGAATATCTAGGATATTCAATTAAGAACAGCGTATGTGGTATCCTACCTCAACTTCCCTCTGGCATGTAAACCAGTATTTTTTAATGGACTAACTAGTTTTCCTTTTTATAACTTTTATTGTGAAAAAGTTTTTGTCAGTTTCTTTCAAACAGGAATAATATTTCAAAATGAATGAAAATGTAATAACCTTCTCTGAGTTACGAGTAGAGACAAAGAACACAAAGTCTCACTGACATGTGAAAACCTGAAAGCTTCTGAAACACCTCCCCTTAAAAAATACATTCAAGTGCAAAAGTCTAGAGAACAAGCAAAAAGTATTGTACAAAAAAATCATCCACAACGGCTCCAGTTTTAACTATCTCTACAAGTTGTGGTAAATCAACCAGATCTTTCTGTTGTTTTATCCCAAGAACTACAATAATTAGAGAGGAAGATGCAGGAGGCATAGAGCAGCGAATGTCAAGGACACTTGATACAATACTCTAATGATGAATGTTCCAGCATACTCAAATAAACAGCTTTCTCTAGAGATTGTTTGAATGAAAATAATGTAATTGCACAAATAGCATAAGCTGAGTTTGTGATAGTGTAGAAGAAAGTAAAGGAGAGAGACAGACAGCAGTCAGGCTTCTTGTAGTTGATGGCGTGTGGTGAATAATTGATCATTCCTTCCTTCCTTCTGATGAGTTCACTAATTCTCTCAGTGCCCCACTTCTGCAAGTGTCACGATCACTATTAAACCAGCAGAGGAACCCAACAAGCCCTTGAGAATACCTCCTGTCTGAGATGCCTTTTAAAGCACCAACTGAAAAATTAAATGCGAAAAGCAAGAAAATGATTCTGAAGTCTTCTTCACCTTTGCTATGCGCTGTAGTGCTCTACTCGACAGGCGCTGCTCCACCGCCAAGCACGGATTTAAGGCGTTTGCAATTTATAACAAAGGAGGGAGAGCAGCACCGTATCATTTGCCAAGAAAAAAAGACTAATGCCTTCACCATAGTCAGTCAATTAACAGCACAATTTACTGGTTTTAAAAAGATTTCTGTGTTAATTAGTGCTCTTAAAAAGTATGGGCCAATAACACTGCCCAAACTCTTTGGTATGATTTCATCCTGAATACATTTTCTTATGAGATAATAAATTAAGAGCATTGCTTATTTCTAATCCTGAAGATACAACGGCTGTATGTTTTCAGTCATTTGGTTGGAGACTGCACAAGACAGTTGTTTTTAATGGTCCAGGGAGTTGGTTGCAAAATAAATCTTTTCCCCTAAGTTTCATAGATACTCTCTTTCATCATTGTGAGACTCTTAAGGAACCCAAAAGCTCAGATACACAAAAAATAGATGAGCAAATGTGTGAGCCTCCTAACACAACTCATGTACAGGGGAAGCTTTTCCCAAAAACCTTTTGGCCAGTAATAGATTACAAGAAACAATACTGTACACTATTAGTACAATCTCAGGCTCTTTAGGACTAGACTCTAGGCAGCTAAGTGGCATCTAAGCCCTCTAACGAACTGGTACACTATTCTCCTAGCTGCTGTACATTCACACAAAATTCATCTCTAGACTAAAAAGTACTTACTACCTGAATAGACAGAGGAAAAACTAGAGTTAAATACAAACCTGCCTCTATTTTGCAAACAGGCTACTAAGAAACAAATGTATAACCCACCTTCTTCTACTAAGGTAAGACTAAGATTTTTTTTTTTATTTATTTTTCATTTCAAACTATATCCTCCCTGGTAAGGAAGCTGACAGCCACCTGAAATGCTCAGTCATAAAGCTTGCCTGCCCCCCACCCCCCCCCCTTTTTTTTTTTTTTTTGGCTAAACAGGTTTATTTCTGCAGATATCAATCATGACAGAAATAAAAAAAAAGTTGATGAAAAGAAAGAGACTGAGTTTTAAGTGAAAAACATTCTTCTACCAATCTGTGTGAAAAGAGCACTGTTCTCTACTACACAGGCTGCCAGTTTACCTTGCATGTCAGAAAACAAATGGATTATATTATTCCTGAGATATTAAACACCATCTACTTCTTGTTTGCATGCATTAGATGTCTTTTCGCCCACCCAAGGCTTATGTTATTTAACCACTAATAGAGAAGCTCAGAGGCACAACACAGAACTATCTGCACAAGCAGACATGACGAGGTGCCGCATTTTGGAAGTTCATTTCCGACTCTGTTAAGCCTTTGCCCATGTGGCTCGAGGCAAAACTGAAAGGCTCCAATTTGTGCTGAAAACAGTATATGGGAACAGCGAATGTCCCCGGGCTGGGAGCGAGCGCGCAGGCCGCTATCAGCCCCCAGCAGCACGGCGGCTGGCCCCCGTCCTGCGACCACGTGCCGCTATCTGCCTGCGCCCGCAGGCGCCCGCCACGCTCACGGCTGCAGACAGATGCTACTCTGCCAGGATAACACGATAAGGAGGCAATATTCTTGCGTCCCTGCGGGGACGACAGCAGCTTTCTGACACTCGCACACATGCGAGCAGCAGTGAAGACCAAAACCAGCTGCTCTCCCACCCCACAGCCCATCACCATCACAGGACTTGGAAGAGCACGTCATGGAGAGGCCCAGTGCTGGCCTGACACGGGCCCACACAGCAAGGCAAGCAACGAGGCAGACAAACACCCTGTTGTGAGCTTGGGGCCTTTCCTCAAAGAACAAGCGTTTGTCTCCTCCTCTACTCGCAGCCCTGCAAGGCCCTGATGGCTGCACAGGGCCCATAAACTTTGATCCTACCAGGTGCAGGAATCAGTCAACCTTAACGTGAGGTTGAAAGATGGGAGTTAACACCGATGTTCTCCATATCTTACAGAGACCAGATCAGTTTAGGGAAACCATCAATAACCAAATAAAACAGCAGAACTGAGCACAAAGCAGCTCTGCAGAGACCATACAATATCAGCAATCAACTCCCAAGCTCCCTACCACGTTCCTCACCTCAGCACTCACCGCCAGGCCATTATGCATGGTCAACACGGAAAATGAGGCTCGGTATTAATACAATTGACACATAAAAGCTGATAAAGCTTCCATCTCTGAACAGTTTAGACAAATCAAACCTTTTCTTTGTCTCCCGGTTCAGAATGAAATCAGAATGCTTTCAAAAATAAATAGTCTGAGTAACTCAATAGATTTGATTTTTGTTTCTATCATGGATGCCTTTAATGCTGCAGATGACCATAATTTCCAAGAAGTTCTTTCAACCTTAACAGAAAAACATTTTAAAAGTATTCAAACGGGATCTTCTTACAGATGTCAGGTATTATTTCTGTAATACAAATGTAATCAAAATTTATCATTTTCTACAAATAGTAGGATTTTCTTACCTCCTTCATTCCTAGTAAATCTAGCTTTAAACCATGGAGTCACAAGTGCCAGGCGTTTCCGGAGAAACAGATGTTGTACATATAAAATGCTGCTGTGAGAGACTGTTCCTCCTTTCTAAAGGAGGACATCCAATACATCTGCTATAGACTTGCTGACGCTTTTAACTAACGCTATTAGCTGATATTGCCACACAAATTCAAGATGAAATGGCTGCATTAAATTCAAGGATACACAAGCAAACTGAAGGAGGAGAAGTCTAAACTAAGAAGAGCAAGAAAAAAAAATTAAACTGTCACCATGGAACTAGGAGCACAGGACAGAAATTTCCACTTGATGAGTAGGGCATAATTTAAAGTCGTAACAACTCCAAGTACTTGCTTTTTCCATGCTAATGCAAAGCAGACAGGGGAGTAGTGACCAAATGTCCTTCTGCCTTCTTAACTTATATCCCTAACCTTGCCAAGTAAAAACCCTGAGGTGTCTAAGGAGTCCAAACAAACTATGATTGTTCATGCACAATTAATAACTTGTTAAAAAATTATCTTGCATTCATCACCTTTACAAATAAAAAGTATTAGTAACAGGACACAAAACCAAACAGTCTTAACTGTTGAAATGCAAAAAACTTGCACATTATTTAAAGACTTTCTTGAATAAAAGGATTTTAATTCAACCAAATTTATAACATTGAAGGTGGAAATCCTCTTTGCCAATCATGATTTTCAAAGAATACAGGCAGAGATTCTTCATACATTAAGCCTAGCCATATAAATAAACCCTGATAGGATGAGCAACTGGTTATAGGATAATACCTACAGTTAATGCGTAAAATTGAGTGCATTATTAGATGTACAGACCGTTCAGAGAAAGGTTACAGCTTACATTTACACCAACTGTTTTATAATTTTGGCCTTCTCACTCCAGCTGTATAAGCAGTCTCATTAGCTATAGGTAGTCTTTATGAAGCTACATCCAACATTGCTGTTCATATTTATTAGATACTGTTGCATTTAAGTTTGGTCATTTGAAAGTGTAGACTAAGCAAGGAACAAAAAGCAGACATTTCATTGCACTTTTTAAAGCCTAAATAGAAAGCAAATTCCTGTATAATATTAAGCAAATTTAACTCTTTTCTTCATCTCTTTTCCCCTGTCTAGACTAATGGGAAGAAAACTAGACTAACAACTGCATAGATTAATTATTTTCTAACAATTTAATGACAAATCAATGCAGATATTATTCAGGCAACGTTGTTTATGCTAGAGTTAAACCTACAGTTGCTCAAATGCAGGTCAGGAAGCATTCCTTTGGTGACTATTAGAGAAGTAATCTTCAAAGTCATGAAAATACAGAGCTCTCCTATTTTGGATAACTGTTGAATTTTCGCTATGTACATAGCGAGATCCTGAACTATGGACAGCGTCTAAAATTTCAGTGATTTATATTCATAATTCTGCAAGGATCTATCCAGCACTGACCAAGCATTAAAGCCTCACAATAGTTTGTTTGCTTATTTTGCCAACGTTCTCATTCCCCTCTTGCCGTATGTCACAGTTGGGTAGAGGAAGATGCCTAGAAACCAATATTGCAGAGATGAAAGCATAGACAACATCTGATGTTAACAGTATAAAACATGTAGATCATTGCTGGTTTAGGAACATCATCATCAATACTATGGGGGTCAAAGACACGAATGACTAAAAAACCCTGCCACAATAATTTCAAACCACACTTCCCACATTTTCTTCAATTTTGGCATGTGTATTATTGATTCATTATTAAAACATTATAGACTCCTTAGACCTCACACTTAAAGCATCTCTAAATATTTGTCAGTGAAGATGTCACACCTGCTTCATTAAAAAGAATGCTAAATTAGTAAGCTTAAATCGTTCTCTGCTAGAGCTAACAATTAAAAAAAGGTCAGTTACATCTCCCACAGAGATTTCAGTGTTTGCTTTGTACTTTCAGAGAAGTTCTTAGCCTTATTGCTTGTTTTGATATACATTTATCAGGAGCATTTAAATGCTTAAGTAATGAGCCATTCACATTCTTCAGATGTAGAAACCAATACAGGACAATTTTCAAGGACACACTCTCTCTGCTTTGCTTTGATTTCTATTCAATGGACTTCCTTGTACTAAATCACTTAGGCTTACCCAAAATTCTTCCCACAAGGTACAGCAGTCTTTGCTGCCTGCTTGTTAAGATAGTGTTTCTGTTTTCCATCTCTTTCTGTTCTGCTCCACAAAAATCCACTCCAAACAGATCAATGCTATGTGACCACGTGGAGATAGATCTATCAGCAGGATTTCCAGGACAACACGGAAGCTCAGGTTATCAAGCAACACTGAACAGATGGTCTTGTCAGGCCTTATTTCAGAGAGGGTGATTCCAGCGATAACATCTGCTAATAAGCCTTTCTTGACTATCCTTTAGAAAGTCAGCAAGCTATGGTATTAGAAATGAAAGACCAAATTGGGTCAGACATGCTCTTCTCAAGGTGCACTGTAGCTTTCATAAAGGTAATAGCAAAATGGATTGAACGGTCGCTTCGCATCAGCTTCTTTCAAAGAGCTCAAAGTACATCAGGGAGACAGCACATAAGGTGTGTGCATTGGAATAACAACAATCAAGTAGTACCTGACTTTTATGCAGATTGTAAAGCATCACAGAATGTCTTGCAGGTTTCGGGGGGTTGTTTGGTTTTGTTTTTAATTGCTACAATTATTTTCATGTTTGTAATAAGTGAAAGTCTTTAAAAAGAGACTTTTAAACCCCAGTTTTCTCTGTAAGTGTTAAAAAATGAGGTGCCTTTTTCTTTTTGAATCCTATAAAGGTAATACTAACTCCAAATACTATAGAAAGCCATTGAAATGGAAAAAAAATAGTTTAAAAGCTTTAGCTTTCACTTGAAAGTGAACCTACCCCTCATAATACTGAATTCTTTAGGGTATTTAAGTGTCTATAAGCACTAAACAGTATTTTTATAACTCCCATCCATTAATTTCCACCTGTATCTGTTGGTGTTAGCACTTCTGTACTTTGACAATTTCTTAAAAACTATTTGGGTGTTATTTCCAATACTGAGATATCTTTCAATGTTTGGCCTACAATACCTGACTATACTCCGTCTCTAATACAGGAATATGGATTCGCAAATCCAACTATTTTGATGTTGATCATTCAGAGGAGACAAAAACTAGACCTTATCCACGAGACAGACCCTAATACTGGGCCTTCTTCAGGGCTCTATTTCCAGGACAGCAGGGCTTTACCATCAGGTTACTACTCCCGCTGTGTTGGAACAAATTAAAGCAGTTAAGAGAAAAATTGAATTTAATTTATTTGCATTCCAGAGAATTTTCCTCAGAAGGGACACAAGGGACACATCTCTGCCATGCTTCCACAGGCTGGGTTCTACCAGTAGCTCCAGAAGGCAGTCCATGGAAGAGCATAAAAAACTGCAAAAGTGGGCTTTAACAGAAGCCCATAGAAGCCTTTTCATCAATGAATATAGCTTCAATAAAGAAACAATGAAAGTTAGGTGCATTTACTTTCTTTGCATCTCCTTCCCAGCCACAGAGCTGACTACAAGCACCACAAACTTGACTTCAAGCTCTACATTGTTTCAGACCAAACAACAAGAACAAAAAAAAAAAAAGTTTTCTTCCTTAACGTTAATGACAATCTAGGACCTGTGAGGAATCAAGGTAGCAGCAGCAAAGATCAATATCGGGTCAAGTGCTGGAGACAGAAGTATGCTCAGTTATAAACTTCCAGACAGAGCTCAGAGGCTGTTACACAGTTCAACTAACGTCTAAATTTGCTCCAGTTCACACATTTTTAAACCAGCCAAGACAGATCTTGGTTTAGATATTTTGCTAATTAAGAAAACCAATTACAAAGTTCACCCAATGAGAAACAATCAGCCAAAGCAAGCTGCAGATACATCCTCAACATCAGCCACATCACACACATCAAGTGCCAAAATGCAGGTGCAATACCTAATACAACTGTGCAGAAAAAATACTAGTAACGCTTACCAAGGAAGGCCAGTTACAAAAGCCTTGTCACAAGTGGTGTTCACACAGTTTATAATTCACAAGGGGCAACACTAATTGCAGCACATTTCCAACCCACAGTTCCCCTCTCTCCAGCCTGTGCCATGTTCTCCTTATTTAAGGAAAAGAGATCCTGGGGACCAATCAGCAGCAGGTGCAAACACTTAGCTCCATTGCTTAAAGGAAAATTCATCTCTGGTGACATTAGAAAAGCTATACTGATTTATACCAGCTGAAGCTACATATCCTCTATCAGATTAAAATATCAGTGTAATTATGTCAGTATAACCAAGGCAGACCAGGGATACCATTATTGCTGCATGCCAACATCTGCTTATTGGAAAGTGCTACTTACACAGTGACTGCTATAACCAAGTGCTTGCATAGTTCAATTACTCTGAACATCTCAAGATTCCATTTTATTGAATATTGAATTATGGATGTCTGTGATTTCTTTTTTGGGGGGTTGGATTAGAAAACAGTTTACAGACATCCCAACCTCTGCTTTGCTTATGCTGTCTGGCAGATAGACTAGTAATGTGGGTAATTTTGCTCAGCATTTTCAATACGAGAAGATGATTCTCTGTTTTATGATTCTGTTTACTTTTATTTAGTTACAACAGCTTTCAGAGAGTGAGAGGGAAGGCTGCTGCATTTGCTTGTGAAATCATGAAAAAAAGGAATGGCTTTAAGAAAGCTAATAGGCTGTTATTCTCTTTACACAAGATAGTGAAGCCTGGCAGGTTTGCCGAGTTGTGAAATATCAACACAGGCAGATATGAAAAAAATCAAAAGATGATTTTTCTACAAGAACACAGAGTTTTGCTTTACCATCTCTGTTTATACTGCATTCATCTTCTCTGAATGATGAATAGTATACACCTATGTAAAATCCTGGGCTATTGTTATATTATATAATTTTGAAAAGATGGAAAATAGACTTATTGATCATCGTGTTGAATTACTTTTCCTGAATGTTACAATATTTGCCAATATATGTAAACAGGTATTGTGAACTATTTATAAAATGGTAATACATTACCAGAGAAATATCATCTTGATTATATAATCATGAAATGCAATCTGATTAATTTACTTAATCTCTTTTGGAATTAGGTGCTTCAATTACAGTCATTACACTCCAAAACAACAGGTAAATACAAGACTAGACAAAGTACATATGTTCTAAATCAGTGTCGTAGTAATAGCAAACCGCAGCTCCAAATCCCATGACCTACCTGGCACAGGGATGGTTAGAGACAGACCTTTTGGAATAAAAGACCTCATCACCACTGTGCAACCCAGGTTCAGACAGCGAAATCTAAAACTCTAACAAGGGAACCCAGGAACACAACAAGAAGGATGGTCTCCAGGCATCGAGACCACCAGTTCCCAAGTGATCGCTGTTGAGACAAACCCTGCAAGATGTGCTGTGAAATGCCTGCTTTGCTGTGGCACAGGCAGGTTTGCAGCATGACAGAAGAGGTGGGCAAATGACAACTTGGAGCCTCCTAGCAGGCTGCTCTCGTTGGGTCATCTACCACATGTTACAGCAGGGGCAAAAGAAAAAACAAAAAAGAACAAAAAAGAACAAAAAAACACCTTCAACAGGTAAATAATTACTCAAACAGCTGTACCTTGAATAGTCCCTTGCAGGCAACTCTAAGAGAAACCACAGGCCATTTGAGAAATTAGGTGCAGCTGGAGAAACAGATAACTATACAACTGTGCTCAATCTACATACTGTGCTAAATCTCCCTATATCAAGGATTATTTTTGATTTATTTCAATAGCAAAATTTGAACTGAAACAGAAACTGAAAAATGGAAACAAGTAATTTCAGATAACTTCCACAACCCTACTGCAGTCATCATCTCCACGTGGATTATCAGTCAAGGGAGAAGCAAGGAGATCAACAGATGTACTCCTTTGGATAAAACAAGTTCCACAAAGTATTGGAGACTTAGAACATTATTTAAGGCAGATAATTTTATATCTTTATGTTACCCATCTTATACATTTCAGAGAAAATAAACCATTTAGCATCATATTAATGTATTCTTTACAGTCTAGGCCACTACATTTAAGTTTACACATGAAAGAAAAAGTAGCTGATACTTCTGTAGTATACTTGGTTCCAAACTAATGGGAATAAATAGAAACTTTAGTTTTTTTCTTTTCATGTTTAGGAATGTATCTTTCAGTGTTGGCATTCCTAACATGAAATAAATGAATACCAGAGACTGAAGCTCAGAAGTAGCCAAACTCATTCGAGCCTAGCCTCACCCTTGAGCTCTCAGTCCAGCAGTAGCAATTTGTATATAATCTTCAAGGCTCTAAATAAACTGCACCCCACTACATCATGTGAAAAGAATAATGGACCTGTATCCTCACTCCATGCATTACAAACTATTCATCAAATTTGTGAAATGTCTCATATCTTAAATATCTGATTCCTTTCAGGAGTCTTTTTTTCATCAAGGACTCAAATAAATATCAGGAAATCAAAGACTTCCAATTCTTATTTCTTTAGATACCTCCTCAGAAAACTCACCAAGCGATAAACAAGAAGGAAAGAGAAAGTAGCCTTGTTTTTATCTGGACCCTTTTTGGATACTTTCGACTCATTCAGCAGATATCTCACACTTTAAAGCCGATACTTCAATGCTGCTGTTAATGGAGAAAACACAACAACAAGCACCACAAGAGGTGTGACAATAGCAATGTGTCTGGGCACTCCCCAGGATAATCCAAACAATTTTTACATCTTCAGACAGATCTATACCATACACAACCATAATTCTCCAGTCAAGCTGATTTTGATAGCTACAGGTTAAGGAAACAGAGACGATGGGATTCACTGAAATACCGGAAATTGCACCTGGACAACTTCACTATATGGTGAAACAGAAAAAAAAAAGAAGAGTTCTAATGATGCTAAAGTAATGCCTCACCTTGCACTAACCAAATGAAACTAGAGAAATCCCTGATTTATCCAAGTAACTGCTACACACGAGTCAGAGAAAGCTGACTCAAAATTCAAGCTTCACAGCATAGATAAATTTATTGTGTCTAACTATGACAGTGACTCTGGCTGCCAATCTGTATTTTCTCCACGCACAGCACACAGCAGAAAAAGCCTCATGTAAAAAGGGCCACTCAACATCTCCAGCAACACTGCCATGCTGACCAACTCTACAAAGATAAACCTGTCATCTACACAGATCTGAACGTGTTTTGTATTTTTTAAAGCTTTTTCAAGTAGATACTTAGCATTTATTAAGTAGTAAATCACTGCACCCCAGTCATGTGTACAGGTCACATGGTGTGCAACTACCAGCTCAAAAAAAAGAAATCAGATCTCGTAATAAATAACAGATACAACAGCAATTATGCTTATCAGAGCTGCTCACTGTAACTGACTGTGCATAAGACTGAACGTACAGACTTGTTTTCAGTTTCAAGCACAAGAATTTGCAAGCACACTATATAGTTCATTAGTACATATATATTAAAAATTACATGCAAATAATGGAAAAAGGTTCATTTCAAGGATGAAGTTGCTTTTCAAGGCAATTATCCCCCTGGATTTGACTTCTGACTACATAGTATGCTTGCACAACAGAAATGGGAAATTCACTGCCCTCCTCAACACCAGAACAGGGACTGGATATTCCTGATGTCAGTACTCACACACTGAAGCTCAACTTTTAAGCAAGCTGAAGACTAACGTGCAACTCCTGTTACATTTGAAGACATACACATATCTATCCATAAATCATATGCCACCAGATATAATAGAAATGATCTCTACACTTTTGAGTTATGAATCTGACAAAGATGAAGTTAGTCTCATAAAGGGGCCCATAGTGAATACTATATGTTATTTTACAAGTTTTATAGGTACCATCTTTCTAGCCCTCATAAGCATACTACCTTTTTCTTCATGAGAGGTTCAAATCGCCCTGGCATATCGGAATTATTACAGTTCCAGAGTCTTCATTTAATCAAGTACAAGAGCAGCTTCGTGAGCTTGGTAGTATTAAGCAGTGGCAAACCACAGACATTAAGATGAATGTCCACCTATTTGTGAGAAAAAAAATGATTAAAACAAAAAAGAGTAATGGATGTGTAAAAGGATAGACAACAACTGCTGTAGCACTATTATGACGCTTATTGCCATTCCAGGGCTAAAAGCTTATAAAAATATTTCATTAACTTGCTGTACTTTGTCTGGCCTTTAACTTTAGCCAGAGAGATGAAAAAAGTAAGTTTATACATACTGCCGCATGCAAGCACAGCACCATTAGAAACCTCCTTCATTTCGTTCTTAAAACCAAGTGTGCTTAGGGTAATCTAGCAAGAATCCCCAATTACTAAGACTTGCAAAACTTAAGACTAACACTTGTCTTGTGATGTCGCAGCATGTGCTCACCCTGTGTCTGTTCTTTCACTCTTCGATTTATAAAAACTCCAGCTTGCCACACTGCTTATGTACCTTAGTTGAAGTGGACTCCAACGGTACGTATTGTGCTTTTCCCCTTCAAGTTAGAAACGTGCTGAAGCGCTTCGTTGAAGCAGGGCCAACATGCAATAATCAATAACATGTCTTCTCATGAGCACATCCCATTAATAAGACTATAGGAGTAGAATGGTAAGCAAATATCAGGGTGTATTACCCATAAGTCAGGTGTTATCCTCAGATGTGGGTCACAGAAGATACACTCTTAGAAAATGAAGCAGAATCAATGTGGTACAGTCTAGATGCACATCAGAAAAGGAAACAAGACAGTACTGCGCCATAAATATGATTTCCCTTTGAACAGTGTGCCCGCCTGGGCCAGGATGCCATGCACCAGCCATCAGCCTCCACTGCAGAGCAACAGGTCGGTGCAAAAGTTCCTGCCATTAAATAAAAAGGTATTTTTAAGATAATCATCTGCCAAGTAAACCTTCATGAGGCTTGATTTTAAGATTGAAACATCAGCCAATGTGATTTTTCACAAAATGAACAGAGAAAATATAGTTCCAACAACAGATTTGGAAACTGTGCTGATGGCTTCCCGACTTAAAAATATAGGATGAGATTTTTCAAAACACTGTTAGCCATCCAGTTCAAGGATAAAGGCTAGAGAGCCCTAGTTGTAACACTGGTATAAAAAAATCCTGTCTTCTGCCAAGGGATCAAACTGTAGCTGCAGTTTTGAATGCATCCTGCTACTCCTTAAAGGAGGCATTTTCTTCATTTAAGACATTGACCATCTCAGCTGATGTGAATGAAGGGCAATTTCATGAGAAAATATATATACAGCATTAAAAAACTAATATTACTTGTAATGATATTTAACAGATGCAAGACTCGAGTACATTTTTTTTCAAGTGTTGTCCTAGATTTAATAGGAAACTCTTCCAAGAGCCATTTTTAGCAAGGCAGAAATATGACAGGACAACAGTGCACTCGAGTGTGCCTAACTCATTCCAATTCACAGAGTAATGCATTTCAATTCGCACGGCGATGCATTCGGGTTTCCAACATGAGAATCCAATCTACTTGATGTTTAGCAGAGTTGAAACAAAATCGCAGCAGCAGAAAACTGACATTGTCTATTTTTGCTAAATAGTGAAGCAGTTGATAAAAATTTGTCTCTGTTCTTAAACAGTGTTGGGCTTGATTTATTAAAACATATATTATGACAGTAGATATAAACAACTCATAGGAAACGTCAATATTCAGCTATGGTTCCCTTCTTTTGTTAGGCAACTAGAGCTTAGTTTGTTATGCACTTACACCTTGAAAGCCATCACTGTGTCACCTGCATACCACTAGTGACAGTCTGTATTTTGTTTTGTTTCTGATTATATTTTATTATTTAGCTGTTTGCTGTGATCAGCACAAGGTATTCAATATCCATTTTTGAAAACAAAGGCTGTGAAATGCAGCCTGCTCATACACAAGCCAGATTTAAAGTACATTTATATCTGCATAATATTGTCCAAGTCTGCAGTAATAAGAATAGAAACCTGAAGTACAAAGGACTAATGCACTTTGAGAATTGCACAGGTTAAGAAAGATGAGCTTTTAAATGCTTTTCATATTTTTAAATTCAGTGTTTCCAAAAATAAAGTCTCTATTGCTGTAGTTCTGTATGGAAGTATCTCTCAGCCTTATTTGATACGTCACATTAAATCAGTGAACTGATAGAGCGAACACATGGGTTTCCAACAGGACATTGGGTTCCAAACTTTGAGGTGCTTTTTGACATTCTGCCTAAGTTGGTTGCCAGATTAGAAACATTACATTTTTTCATAACCATCCATTAAAGGCTTTCTTGAACATCTTATTAAATTATATTTATGTAGACCCGTGCACTCTGCAGTTCTGTACTGAAAATAACAATAACACTGTGCTGAAAATAGCAATAAGATATTTTTATTATATCTACTATCTGAACAGGTCTAAACTCAGGTATAAGTATGCCCAAATGATAATACTTAACTCCTTAAGAGCATAAATAAGCAGTGTTGCTATTTTAATCTCTCACAACCTTCATAAAAAACACAAACAAAATAACAACTAGCTCTAAGTCCATGTTGTTGTGTTACCACTGAGCAATTTAAAATACTCTCAGCTTCTATGTGTACACATGGACGTGTATGAGAACTTGAAAGAGAAAGCTCTGATCCACGAGCGCTGAGGAAGAGGAGAGATGCACTGAGATACTCAGCATGCGTTACCCTGGGTCATCTGCACCAGCAGGTTCTGCTCAGGGTTTACTCCTCACCTTCCTGCACGTGCCTACTGTAAAAGCCAATCTGCTGCTTTATGAGGCAGGAGATGAACTAGGGAACTGATGTTTCGTTCTAAATGGTACTTCTAGGTTTCTGCTTCTTTCATGGCAATGTTACATTAAACACCAAGATTAAAAGGAAGACAATTCTATTATAAAGAAATACGTTGCCTCATTTATTTGTTTTCTAAGCATTTCTAAACTTTCTCCTGTGCTGAAAACTAGACAAGTCAATTACTATATAAATGTCCAATTAATTTTACTATCAAGGTTTGTTCATAGGACAAAATAAGTATTCAGGACATTTTTTTTTTCAAGTAAACTCAGCTAAACTCCCCAAATATCCCGTTTACATACAAGAATTTCTTGCAATTTGAACATGAAGCTTGCTTGATCTTAAACTATCCTATCTCAGGTCACAGAAGTGATCGAAACACTGAAATTCACCTTGAATATTACTACATTACTAGCCCTTTTTATGACCTGACATTTTAACAGTACAATCTAAATGCTATCAGTAAGTATTAGTGAAAGTGTATCCTTGATCTGCACTTACTTCAGTTCACTAAAGGTCCCATTTGTTTTTATTGAGGTTAATGGATCTGTGAATACAGATCCATTAACCTCAGAATTTTTAAATGTTAAATCAGCAGCTTTAAATAAATGTTAACATGAGGCAGCAATTACTGATACCGTAATACCAACTGGAGGGCAAAGCTTGGAGCATGGACTCCAGAGAATATGTTAAGTAACCCAAACTCCTTTATTAGTAAGATAAAAAAAAAACAATGTAAAGCTGAATATTCTCCAGAGCAACAAGGAATAAAAACAGCTTTTTGAGGACTGAAGTGTGCAGCACTGAACTGAACGCTTATCTCCCTGTTAATTCATCTGTTACTTAGCTTCGACCAGACAGCATCTGCAGCGGGATGATTTACACACTCACCCTATGGGTATTACTACTTTCAAAATGAACTTGCCGCAGCCAGCACGGACAGAGGGAAGTTTGTTATCCCCAGAATAGCGATTACAAGGTGTTTGAATAGCTTGACATTCAGACGCGGAGCTGACTGTGGAGCAGCTCTTCAATATCCATGGTAATAGAGACGAGGAGGGCACATGGGGAAGCCCGCGGGAGCTCAGGCACCAGGGACCAGCACCACACGGAGCAGGGAGCTCCGGGCAGGGCCTCTGGGTGCGACCGCGAGCAGCCCGGCACGCGGCCCACGCACCAGCCCCAGCCAGCGAGGCAGCGGCCACCACACACACGGGGATCGTGAGCCAGGGCTCTTCTCGTGAACACCCCTGCTCCTTAGCTCCTGCAAGGCTCACTTCGATTTCTCCCTCAGGATGTCTTCTGCTTCATAGTAAACCCAAGAGATGGATGGCTTTTCTCAGAGACCCATTATCAAGTCAGTAGCATCACCTACTGAACTGTCATTTTAACCATCATGGTTCTTGGCCAGAGTCCCATGAGTTGGACATTAGACCATTTTCCCACTGCAACTGATTCCTCACAAAGAATGACGGGTACATTTATGGACAAGGTACTCTGGCACATGGAGTATCACTGGTATTTTCTGCCTAGAAATATTGTTCTATATTGTATGCAGTTGCAATAACAGTATAAAACAATTCAGCATCACCTGATTCCTATGATGTTAGTTCTAACCCAACTATCAAGCCTTAAGAAAAGGAAACAGTGGGCTCCAGTGTCTGCTCACGCTGGGTTTATGGGACCCGTGCTCGCCAATCTGCTGCCCAGCTCAACAGAGGGCTGGGAACACAGCTCCCTGAGCTTCCTGACTTCAGGCCTGCTCCCAAGTTCAATTAAACTAAGTTAAGACTATTGCAATGTCATTCCAGTTCTTGCCTTGCTAACAACTTGCCTAATCGAGGAGGGCAGTCTCCACAGAACTTAGGACAGACATTTTTTTTTAACCCCAGTTTTAAATGAAGTAACCTCTATTTCAAGCTTTAATCAACCTGTGACATCAAAAAAAAAAAAACAGGTTACACTTTAAATGGTCTGTCAAACTTAGCTTGGAGGGAATCGGGCTCTAACCTGCAGCTAAGCACTGAGAAACAACATAAATATCTAATATAGATGATTTTTTAGCATGATGATTTAAGGAAAGCCCAAAGACAAGCCAACACAAATTATTTAAGGGATTATGACTTTTACACGCTGCAAAAAGATCAAAACATAAAATGAATATAAATGCATTCATTGTTAAGAAAAGGCATGTCCACATTGCTCTATTCTATCTAGGGTCATCACGCACCTGCCTTCTAACATGATCCATCAGCAGAGCCATGGGTTTGGGTGCAACTGCCTTCCCGCCGACAACGGGGTGAGGAGAACCTGTGCATGAGGATGAGGAGAGCTCTTCAGACAAACCCGTGGGGATGGAAAGCTCCCTGTGACCTGTGTGTGCTGGACCCCTGTGCCACTGCTGTCATTCAGTCTACACAGCAAGGCTGCGTGCTGGCCAGCAGTGCCAGCTCTACACCACTTCACATGCCACTTGGTCAGGCCAACGTTAACTGCACATTACAACATCAGTTCTTCAGGTCTGTTCCTGTGTGAGCCATTTTAGCAAGCCATCCTTTCAAAGTTGCCCATTAGAGGGACTCCCACAGCTAACTTCTGATTTCATTATTGTTCTCAGTGTCAGACGAGGGGTCAGCCTTAAAAAAAAAGGTACACAGCCCATTCTGAAGCACTACACAACCTTGTGCAGTAGGTCATTCGAGGCAGAGTAAATTAATTACTTGTCTGAGTCTCCTGGTCTAGGACACACATCCAGCTCGATAAATAGTATTATGAACAGAGAATAGAGACACTCGTTAGTTTGGCACGTATTCCTAGAAACAAAAATTGGGCAGTCCCTGCAATGAAACACAATGAAGTAATTCTAAAGGCCTCAATAAACCTCCTTTTTGCTTTAATCATACAGAGACCATGCACAGCAATAGCATCATTTTTTGGAGAACACAGTTCCTATCTAGTAGGAGCTCTGGGACCAAATCCACTGCAAGGGAGGAAAAGATATTTGTTGAGTTTCAGTCCATCATATTAGCTGGCCATAGATAGAGGGGAACCTTTCCAGATTCGTTATTTCAAACACAGTGTCTGCATGTTAATACTTTTATTTTTTGAGAAGGACATCCATTTGAAGATGTTTTCTCCCTTTGGGAGAAAAAAAAAGGAACCCTCAACTCCTTTGTTTGCTTCCCAATGTTCTTCTATATGAATGTCTAGTGCCTGTCTCCAGGAACGAGTGTACTTAGGAGCTCATAGACACTGTTACTTTATGCGTCATACTTAATTCCACCTTACGTATTCACCAGCCTCTCTTAAGCCTCAGTAAAACCTCTATAATTTTATATTAAAAATAAAGCTATTAATAATTAAAAACAAAGTCATAAAGTTAAAACCATTTAATCTTTCTAAAGCCTCATTAAAACAAGGCAGTATTTATCAGATAGGCCTTAATTCTCCCAAACTCTAGCAAAATCTACAACTCAAGTCAATGTTCACGATTTAATTAACAGCTTGCCTAAGAGGAGTGTCATTCAATCACTGGCACTTGATCTGTTCCCTCAAGGTACATGTTGTGCTGTCACATGATCCCCTACCATTAATCCTCAAGTCCCCAAGAACATTCGTTTACTTTACTCAACAAGGCAACAGCTACAAAACTAGTATACAGATTGCAGACAGCTGCTTTAAGATATGATTCTTCTCATATTGTAACATAAAGCCAAAAGGATATTACTTGGTGAATGTTACCCACCTCACAATCTCACAATTATGTGAATTATGCATATAGTTAATAATTGCTGAGAATGCCAATTGTCACTGCTGGAAAAATGGACAAGCCAATGAAAAGCTCATCTACGAGCCCTACTCCAGAAAAGCATGTCCTCCACAAATGCTTCACATGCAAAGACAATTATACATAATAATAAACCTCATATTTCGCATCAAACCAGTGGCTGTTCCACATAAATGAAAAAATAGCTAAAAGGAATGAAAGGAGAAATTGCTTCAATCCTCATTGCTATCTCCTCCTCAGCACCCCAACAAGCAGAACCCTTCCATGACAATGAATAAAGGCAGTAAATCAAACGTAATACCAAAGCACTAGGTATTCAACATTATCTGTAATTAAAGTTAAACTCAAAAGGGAGCATGTTCCTCCACACACCTCCTCCTTTTTTCCTCCTCCCCAATCAGCTAGAACGCAGCAGGGAGGTTGTTCTGTGACCGGGGATCTTGGGCTGATAAGCACCATGCCTAATCATATGAGAGGCTCTAAATAGATGTAATTTCTACCTGCTCCTTCATTCTATTTGAAGAAAGCTTATCTTACCAAAAGAAACAAAAATTCTCCCAAGTTAGCTTTCACATAACCTTACATCAGTATTACAGAATATTAAACATGTTACAAAATACCTTCCAAAGGCAGAGTAAAACCAGGGCAAATGAGCAGTGATCCCCCAAATAGAGCAGCTTCATCTGGTAGTAACCTCCCAGGCACCCAGAACATCACTGCTACCTAAGAGCAAGTAGGAAAGGATGGATATTTTGATCTGGCTCATCTTTGGAGATAGCACTACCCCAGAATACCAGTAGCATTTATT
>VZSG01000083.1:1096730-1145719 GCA_013398315.1 Nothoprocta pentlandii
TTTTTTTTTTTTTTTTTTTTTTTTTTGGCAGGGATGCTATTGTGTGACATGATCATGCTAGGAAAAAAAAATAACACAAAAACAAAACAAAAAACCCAACAACAACCAAAAAACACACAGGGATAACTGGTAATCAGGAATATTTATCTATTAGAAGGGAAAAATACACTGAATAAGATTCCCCACATAGTGCAAATCCTCTGACAAAACCCAAGCAAGACCTCAGGCCTGACTAGGCATGGCAGAGGTACCAGCTCACTCACGCAAAGCATACACATTTTGCTGACCCTCAGCACTGCTCTGGTCTAAGGCATGTGCCCCTTTGCAAGGGCAACACATTGGGAACTGCTCTGGGGGCAAAACAGACACAACATGCTACCTACAGCACAACGGCTGGAGCCTCCTCATGGAACAGGGCTAGCTACAGCCAGTGGCTGTGCACACTGTGTCCCACCTCAATGCTCCCGAGTGCTACTCTTGCCGTCTGCTTCACGTGGGCAATAAAGTCCTACAGCTACCTCAATGCTAAGACATAAAACCTAACATGAAATATGGAAAATACGGGCCGTACCAAAGTCCACTTTGCAGAATTCCCTGAACCCATTTGCTAGTGTCTTGTGCTAACTTGCTCAGATTCAATTGATTTTTTTCTCCACTTTACCACTAATGATCCATGTAATCAAACTCTACAGACTCAGGAATGAGAGTACAAAAGCACTGTTTTGCTCCTTCTTGCTGCAAAGGCATCTGCCTCACAGCTTCAAACAAATTCTCTGCGCTATGAAAAGTTTTCAAGATATTATATGAATCCATAGACTATATATACAGACCTGATGTGGGCAATAAACTTCAATCAAGTCAAACTTCCGAACACTAAACGAAATAGAAAGCCTGAAACGAAATATCAAAGTGAGAACACAAAATGAAAGTAAAATTCTTAAGTAAAAAAAGAAAAAAATTATGAAAGTATTTAAAGCCAAGGAGCTGCTAGAACTGATCAAATTTCATCTAGAGAGGAAGAAACACATTATCTCTTGTTTTTCCTCAAGAACTTTATCCTCCTCACCCTCTTGTTTTAACCCCTACAGTTACTACTACCATAACTGGCTATAAATTTCCAACATGCTGGAACAACCAACTTGTAAATAACTGAGCTCTTGAGCTTCCATTTTCCAGAGGGGCCAGGAGAGCAAGCAGCAGCATTGCTGCCACTTCAAGTTCGCAGGCAGTTGACACCATCTCCCTCATACCAGTTCTCAGCAAACACGCTCTCCTATTTGGATAAGTTCGCTTAAGTCTCAGCCTATTCACTACCCATTTCAGATGGTTTAGGTTGCTGTACACTAAGAAAGCTCCCATCCACCATGACCTATTTTATCCCCATTTTGTCCCAAGCCCTATAGCTCAGTAAGACTATGGAAAGGCCTGGTTCCTCATGTCTGGGGCCACTGCCCAAGTATAATCACCTCTTCGGCCTACACTAATCAAGAGCCTCTTCAAAGGAGGCCTTGAGAGAGCCTCCCTGTCTTCAACAGGACACACTGGGAACAGGTATCCTCACCCTCAGGACCAACTCCTGCTCTCTCCTGTGGCAAACTGCTCAGCCAGAGAACATGGCAATTGGCAAGCCAGGACATTCTTTAAGGAACATGCCCCGTACACATTGCTGCCAAGAGCCGGTACCAATAACTTAAGCAACATTTCATGCCCCTCGTGTCCTTTCTCTCCATAAAGTTTAGTCCATGCCCACTAGAACGAGGACTTGTGTAATTTACTGGGCTCCCTGTATGTCTGCTCACAGCGAGATTAACAAAACACAGTTAAACCCGCAAGCACCAGGAGTCAGATTTGGAAATAGCCTTGTTTTATATAGGAATAACAACTAATTCATACTCAAAAGCCAATTAAAAAGTTGTCTAAGTCCTCAGAAGTTACCAGAGGTGGAAACAAGGAAGCAGATGCTTCTTTGAATAGAAATAATGAGGGGATGGCAGACCAAAAGCAAATACGACTTCTTAATCTGTCTTTGCTTCCAAATATTCAACCCCTGCAGATTGTTTTGAACAGAAATGGGTTTCTAGTAGCATAATTCAAGCATACAGAACACGATTACCAGCCAAAACTTTAATCGGCAGTTTCTTCTTGGACAATTCTCTGCATGTCCTTTTTCTTACACAGCAGATGATTCTCTGAACAGCTTTACTTGTACTCTCTGTAGACTTTTGCCCACAGCCCCAAAAATATGGCTAAGATCTCATCTTGAAGCACTAAACATCAGCTTTTACATTTTCTCCCATTCTATGTTTTGCTTGGCAAAGAAGGAGCAAGAAAAGCTTTCTAGTTCCAAATTTATTTCACTGAATGACATGGTAGTAGCATTTTCCTTAAAGTTTCAGCATCTGAAAGCAACTCAAAGTAGGGATATGTACTTCTAACTAAGATATAAAACAAAATAAGTGTCCCTAGCAATATAGCTCTAGAGAAAAAGCAAGTCTGTAAACTTGAATAAAGTAACTTTCTACAAGTCTAGAAATCAGGAGAAAATATCAAGTTAGCAATATTAAAGAAAATTCTAAGGAACTGCACAATTTCAATACATGTAGCCACAAAGAAATAAATACGCCATCCCTTATGCAGATGTGACAAAGCAGAGTGGACCATGCCTATAAAACACAGCAAGTACATTTTCTAAAGCAGAGTTATTTAGCTACCAAAGTAATAAGATCAATTACAACCATATAAAGTAAAATTTCTCTCTTCCTTAACAGAAAATGCCTATCATCAAGATATATTCACAATATCTGCACATATGTAATTCTTCCTTTTGCTCCAATCGTCCCATTATTGACATCACCAAACACTCACAGTAATATCAAGTTTAAGTCATCGCCAAACAACATCCTTTAGGAATACATGATAAAAACATACTCACGGCACAGTGTATAGCCAAATAAACACATCAACAATGGAAAAGACAAATCTCTCCCCCTTTGCATCTAGGGATTTAAGTTGGAAGATAGATTTGTC
Source organism: Nothoprocta pentlandii (assembly GCA_013398315.1). Classification (NCBI taxonomy): domain Eukaryota; kingdom Metazoa; phylum Chordata; class Aves; order Tinamiformes; family Tinamidae; genus Nothoprocta; species Nothoprocta pentlandii. Next base: position 1,099,758 of record VZSG01000083.1, read on the forward strand.
CAAGTTAACACAAAAAGATGGCAACAGAAGCCAAAATGTATTTTAAGCTTCACTGTACTTTGCAATACTATTTGTCAAGAGGAGTGGGGGGAAAACACTATGAAAATCAACTGGAGTTGTATAGCTGAGCTCAGGTTTAAGTACGTAATGTTTCTCTTCATAAAACTCCTATCCAGACTGAACCACTCTAACTGGTTACAGAGAGAGCAATTAAATTACAACAAGTGAAATCTTTGAAGCCTAACACATTTATTGTCTCTCCAGCAAGGAGGAAAGAAACAATAACATTTTGATGCTGATTGCAAAAATCCCTACTACAAAATCTTCCTGTTTCATCCAGGTACCTGTTGCCTCAAGCCATCCTGTAATAACACAGATACACACCAGAACAACTTTTATCTATTTAATAACAGGAAATCATTTTAACATTACTGGATCTTAGCCATAAGTAACATATAGCACAAACATTAATACACATGAAAAGATTTTTATGGAACAAACAACATCTTTGAAAATAAAGTTTTATCAACATTTCCTCTTGCCAGACAAACAGTTCTACCCAATTCTACAGCCACAGTAGAGAAGTGTCTTATTCACTGTCATTTTTCATTGCCTCCAGCCATTAAAATGAGTCAGTTCTTTCACAGTTCAGCCTTGCTGAAATATTAGCTCATATCCCCAGTACTTTTATTATGAGGTTGAAAGAAATGACCTTCAGCTTTTTAGACATAACTGTGCAGGGTAAGATTACTTTAATTTGCATTTAATGCAAAATAAAAAAAATGCCATCCAAGTGGATGTCATTGCTAAATATCAAGCACATTTTCTCAAGTCCTAGGTACCTGAAGCAAGCCAGTGAGAAGTGGCTCTCCCCGGCCAAGAGTTAGTGAGCCAGCTTTTCAGCATTATATGTCCACCAGTATAACCAAACACCACAGCCACACATCCTCTGTGCCACATATCCCATGTCTTGTGCATATCCTGTAGCATAACAGAAGGAAGCAAGGCTTAGCTCTCATGCAAAATACTCTCGTTTGCATGCATATGTAGAAATAATTCCACTTCAGGTCTATCAGCACATCCAGAAAATAGCAATTGGTGCTTCAGAAAATTTAACTTTGCATAGAGGATGCCATAGCTGCCTTTCTGCATGGAGAATTTCATTCCTTAAAAATCAAAAGGTCATCCCAAGTGCCACGTATCATGCTCACTTTAGCTGTTTGTGGTGAGTTCTTAACAAAAGTATTTTTCAAGATTATATATGGCATAAATCATGATATCTCTGGGTATGAAATAATTCAGGGCAAAAAGAACCAGATGGCATAGTTGTTATAGATGTAAAAACTATTTTTCTTCTCAGAGACTCTTGTTGTTTAATTGAAACCAGTCTTATAATGTTCATTCTATAATAAGTAGAGCAAAGAGGGTCTGCTCCACTTCTAAGTTTTTCTTATTGGTCAGATGTCCAGATGCTCGCTGGAACTAAAGATCATTGTCCCAAATCCATTTCCTCAAAAGACTAGTCGTCTGTATTATGTTTTGTCCTGCTCAAGAGCTTACAGAAAGTGCAGAGTCAAGTTCACAATCAAAAATAAATCCTATATTGCTCACATAGATTTACTTTCCAATTCCCATTTACTTTTTGGGATTTTCTGCTACTTGGAGAAACAGAAATTGATGCAAGATAACTATAAAAATCACAACTGCTACTAATATTGCATTTATACCTGTATAATTTCTCATTAAGCTATATGTGAGTAATATATGAATTAGGTTGTACAATTTGAATCATTTGCTCTGTTTTAAAACAAGGCTATATTAGTTTAATTGATTATCCACACTTGCAGGTTTGGCAGACTAATTTTTTCTGAGCTTTTAAGGAGATGCTTTTGGGATTCTGGTTTGTGAATTGCAGAACATGAAACTGCCTGTAATCAAAGCCATCAAGCTTATTTTTCTGTTAAGGAGGTGGATACCAGAAAAACCATACCAAGTATGCCAGTAAACCCAGACACCAGTTCCTAGATTGGCCACCCTCAGAGCTGGCACAACAGCAAACCTCTCAAGGCGGCCACATCCTACTCGATATCCCAGTTTATCTGCCTGGGGTAGAATAACCAGCAATAGGAGAAACACTGATTCCAGCTGATTAATCAGCAACCTACTGCTTGCTCTGTAATAAAAATACATCCTCAAGATCATTTATTTATAAACATTTACTGAAAATCATTGAATTATTGGAAAATGACTATCACTGGCTCAGCTTTATTAATACACCTAAGCATATTTCAATTTTCAAAGTCACTATCCACAAACAGTTCAAGAGAACTCAACTGCAGAATCCAAGTGCAATATAAAAATTTATTAGTTTGATCATGATAGGAAAAATGTATCATTAGATTAATTAGGCAATTAGCAGATTTCACAGCTGCTCTCTGACAACTGAGTCAGTGGTTCTGAATTAATGAGGGATAGTTTCCCTACACTTTCTACAAACACAAGTTTATGGAAACATTCGTTTCTTTGATGTTTGTCATGAAAGCTAATAAAAAAGGGACTGCACACTCCAACTAAGCTGCTATTCAAGAATTATGATCAAAGGCTAGCTCTTATATCCATGCTTCTCTCTAACTAATATATGGCATTCAATGAATTGAGAATGCTTATGATGTCCATTCACTTCAATAGTACTTTTTAAAGCTTTCTTGGAGACTGGATTAGGCCCAAAATTATTTTTATAGTCATTATATTTGTCAAGCAACTGAATCTAGTGTTTTGTGGAACCTAACTACGGAACAGGCATTTCTCAAGTAGCTTATTAGCAAAATACAAACACACAGCTTGTTTGGAAAGAGAGTAGGATTCACACCACATGTCCGTGGCGTGACATGTAAACATCATTGGGCACCATAATTAGCTGTGGTTGCACAGACTTTGTTTTTTTTTTTTTTTACCATACCATGAGTGAAGCTAGCTCTGAAATATTAAACTTGCTTGATTTTTTTTTTTAAACACAAAATTGCAGTTAAATTTCAATTGTGCTTTCTTGCCAATTCAAGGTAATTTCCTTTTTCTCAACTACTTTTTTGAACTTGATGTTTAAAAAGATCTAGTGCATATTATCGGTAACAATGTACAAAAAACCACAAGATTTTGCTTTTATGTGCATTTTCACATGAAAAATACAACTTGCAAAACATTAAAATAAAAACCTGAACTAACAGTTGATTTTTTTCATGAAGTGGGATTAGTAATGATAATGACAGAGAAAAAACACATTAAACATCAAGAGAAATATGGCCTAAGAGACAACCCTTGGCACTAAAAGAGAAGCAGGAGATAGACACAAACATAACTAGCAAAGACAGGCTGACTAAGAGTTGAACAAGGCAACTCAGATGGTTCGCACAGGCAGCAATGAGACACCCTAACCTTGGGAGAACTCGGAAAACTATTTATTAATTCATTGTGCCCTGTTCTTTAGCCAACAAGCTAGGTAGATGCATACACTTCCACATAGACTCTCAGCTGGTGGCAAACTCTCCTCTCTGAAAGCCCATTCAAGCTTGGCAAATCCTGGGAGCTGCTTTCCCATCCTATATAATAAGTAACCTGCACTCCTGGATTTACATTTCTTTCTCTGGGAGTAACGATTCAACTTACTTGGCCAAATCCCTCCTGAATTTTGTGGATATTCATGATGGATAAATACAGCACTTAAACCCTATTTGTCTTAACCCATCCCTCACCTGGATTCCTCCTTGTATTACATGAAGGAGGCAGATACACTCTAAGGAAGACCACCTGTATCATAAAGGCTCAAGATGTTATCGCTAGGTTATTTCTATTTTTAAGGTCTTAATTTTAAGGAGTAGTAGTTGATGTACATAGTTAAAACGGTAAAACACATTAATCTCTACCAGGAAAAGCAGTATTGTGATTCAGTTCTTTCTATTGAACATACAAGCACAGGATTTTTTTGTTTGTTTGTTTTTTTGGATCACTAAGAAATGAAGGACACATTGCTGTTAGAATTGCTATTACGGTGACCCTGCACAGACCAGATGCTAAAATGACTCTTTTTTTACCACAGAAAAAGAGAATCAAGTCATTTTACAGAAGGCAAGCTATGAACATTCAAGTTAAAGCCTCCAGTGGAGTGGAGTTTATAGTGCTCGTGGTTTTAGCATTCTCAGAAGAATCACTTCAATTACTTGGTTTCTATTTAAAATCTTGCAGCCATAGAGCTGACGCCTATTTATTTGATAAGGAAGCAAAATCCACTATCTTCAAGCCTGTGAGGAAAATGCCAAATTTAAGAAATACTGCAGGTCCCTGAATCCTGGGAAGCAAAACTGGGAGCAGAGTTTTCACAAGGGCAAAAGGTACAACGCCAAAAGCAACGCGGGGAAACAAGCAGCGTTATTTGTCAAACCCAAGTTGGATGGATAGCAAGACAACAAAACACATTATTGCTTCTTCATTTATGCCACAAAGTATTTCTCCCGCTAGTCAGAGCTATACAGATATTAAATTACATGTATTGTCCACAGTGGCTTCCAAATCCCACTACTCAGTCTATTCAATTGAATTTCTAGGATACCTGCCACTAGACCAATTGCTTGCCAGCAGCTGATGGCCGTGCTAACAGTGCTTGCTTTTTTATCCTGTTTTGTGAGGGGGAGCCCACAAGCACAGCAGTGCGGTGCAGCCCAGGGCCTCGACGTGGATCATGGTCCCCACTGCATCCCCTGGTTCCTACCCTGGCAACTACCAGCCTGGACCCAGCACTTGGACCCTGCAGCATCTCCCATCTCCTGCCAAAGCTGCCTTTAATTCCTGATATTCCTCCCTGTACTCTATATGACTAACACCAGTTAGACACCAACAAAAACCCCAGATAAAGCATCAATGTATGAATAAGTACCTAATGAGTCATCTATGAAGAGGCGCTAGAACATTATTTGAGGGAGGTCATGCCTTGACTTTGAATCTTTAGCTATTTAATAGGTTCTTGAATAAGGATCGATAAATCATCTCTCTATTCTTGCAGTCTTTTGCCTGGAAAGACTGGCTTATAGAAAGACTCTAAATACTAAAAATCATGGTCATTAGTGCACGTACTTCTGGCCCACTGAACCAAAAGTCATCTCCTGCCTCACAGCACAGTATTAAAAGCTAAGTTGAGCATTGCAACCTTCTCTTCTAAACCTATAGCTCTCTGCAAACACAAATGATGCTGATATCAAAATTCTTGCAGAAGTGGAGGCACTGAAAAGCTGCATCTTAGCCTAGAGCCATGGTATAGCAGGGGAGGCACAACTGCATAACAAAGATGAACTGTACATTGAGCTTGGCATAAACAAAATCCCAGTCCCAAGCTGTTAGTCCTGTCAAGATCAAGGTTCCTTTAAGCAATATAAAGAGGCAAAAGTTCAGATAACTGTTTTATAACCTTAGAGAAGCTGCACATATATGACGGTGCTCAGACACTAGTCAAGGAGTCTACTTTCTGGCATTGAACTTGTCTCCTCTTTCTACCATAATAAAAAATGGATTCATCATTCTGCAAGTGACAGTTCAATATTAAACATGTTTCTAATGGACATAAAGACCGAAACCCACATGGAATGAAGAAATTAAACCATTTCTACGCACACTTCCATGTCTAAAGCCATGGGCTTCTATCTGGGACCTTTCTTGAGCCTTTAGTGACATGGCTATTGTCAAATGTCATTAGCCAGTTAATTCCCTATAATCATGTGGAAGCTAAATTATGCTTTTGAAAAGAATAACCTAAATTGCTTAGACCTCATTATACTGAAGTAAATTGCACCACTTCAACTGTGGGGGATTAATTCTACCATCCATCTTATTTTTGGCCAGATTGAAAAACAGCCTAGTCTCTTCACACCATCTTTACTACCTTCCATTTCATCCTTCATCACACTGGACATCACTTCTTTATTACTGCTCAAGTTATTTAGGTGGAAATTCTTCATCATTAGCTTCACATTTTTAATGTCATTATAAATTACATGGATTTTTTTGATCACCATCACCAGCCTAATGCATTTCTGCCAGTTGTAGAAACTATGACTCCCTTGAGAATCTGACACTAGAACACAGCCCTCAGTTGCAATTCCCAGTGATCAATTCTGTCATTGTTTTTGTGCAAGTTTTTTTAATCTTTATCATTTTAACAGTAGAGTCATACCTTTCCAAAATCAATATTCAATTTAATCCTTCTCACTGCACATCAGACCACATGATATAGAGAGAATTTGTCTTTTGCTTCTGAGGCCCCCCTTTTAAAATCACGTTCATTCTGTACAGTCACTTCTCTCTAATTCCTTTCTTAGCCTTCAACTTTTTACATTAATATTATCTCCTCCTTTGCTAGCTGTTGAGTCTTTTTCTGCTTTTTCATTTTTACTTTTTTTTTTAATGGGCTCATGAATAACCACTCTGCACTTGGTCTAGTTGAGAAAAAAGGTTTCATACATCTAAAAACACTAAGCAGTCAACTACATGTTTGGGGAAAACCATAACAACTCCCAAAATATTCTTCTGTGAAATAGTTGACTCATGTCAGGAGTCAAAATTTAATATTTTCCAAGATGACTTATTTGAACATACCAAGCTATTATTTGGTACACAGCAAAAGTCACCAATATTAGTGTAATGAAATTCCCCTGGTGATAGATTTTCATTTATGAAACAATCATCACAGATACATATAGAATTTCATAGCTCAGTGATTGCCATCTACTCCAGTCTTAGAAGATGCCATCACCCAGAGTTAAATAAAATGACTGCCTCAAATCTTTGGTAGTTGCTGTCACTGTGATCTCAGCCACATCTCCCAGCCACTTCACAAGAGAGGAAATGGGGAAAGAACCAAGTTCCACAGCAGGAAAACCAGGAGGGTCCGTAAACCCTGCAGCAGTCAAGCTCAGTGCTTACCTGGGGCTACCAAAAAGTGACCTTATAAAAGCACCATCCACCCTTCCACTCCAACAACCCCTCACTCTAAAATGAGGCTGAAAGTTCTGGTGTTTTTCAGCTTGGCTTCATATCATCATCTTTTGTTTGTTAGTTTTTTAGTAGCATCTTATTTAAAGGTAAAAAATGGAAATTGCAGAGCTAGGTGGACCTTAATGAGTCCAATGCAAAGTCCTCAAATTCCAAGCAGGCTTTGAAATAAGCATCCTTAGGCCACCTAAATAAGCTGCATGCGATGCTTACATAGGCACAGCAAAGCTTTGTTCTGTATCTTTCTTCATGGAAACAAACATAAATATATATGGGTATTTAAATACTGTATCCCATTACAAATAGCCTGCAAATGGGTTCCTGTAATTAATAATGCAAACCAACAGCTGTGAAGCTCTCTCTCTACTCCAGTGATTATTCTTTCTTCGGTTCCAACACAAAGTGCCTGCAAACTTCATAAATGCTAAGCAAACATAGAAACCCATCTCCTACTGCACTGAACACAAATGAGAAAAGAGAACAGCAGTTAAAGGCTGTGTGGAAGCTGAAGGTCTCTCGCAAAATAGAATTTAAGAGCTCTTAACAACATGTTTGTGCTTCCCTCATGGTTTGAGCCCAACACAGCCTCCTTGTGAAAGGAGAAAATGATCAGGCTGTTCTAGGCAGAGAGATTACAGATTTGGCTTCAGTCCGTGACACGACAGCCAGTAAGGAGGACGGCAACTACGTGATCTGCTTAACATTGGTTGCCAGCGGGTCCGAGAGAAGGCAACATCGCTTCCTAAGCTGAGAATTACAAGGGTCACTTAATGTATTGCTTGCTCCGAGGAGAAATCATGCAGCGTGATGCTCTGACAGTTCCCTGCAGAGGCAAAACCATCATGGCACTTGCAGCTGGGTGCAGCTCAGATGCCAGGCTGTGACTCTTGAATAAGAGCTTAAAAAACTAAGGATAGAGACTCCAACCCTAAATCTGCTGTGACAGTATGCATTAAGCAAGTAAAATAAATACAAGGCATATTTCTGCTTAGACAAAACTGTATGAAAAAGGTCACTGCTCCATGCTATGGCTCACTGCCCCCATTAGTTGCACCAGTACAACTTCTTGTGAGACTGTGCTCTAAGGGATCAATAAATCAGTCAGACTTAAAACAAATGAGTGAATAAGGCTCAGAAGAAATAAAACACTAACCAACAAAATACTTCTATCTCTGCTTTTCTACAGTTCTCCATCTAATTTTATGTCATTTGCATAAAATTTCTATTTGCTTCTAGCTAGTGTTATAAGCTTCTTCTAGTTTCTCACCCAGCTTGAAGCATAGTCCAGAAAGTAAAGTAAATGGGGAAACTATAAAAAGGTGTCGCAAGAATTTCTTGACACACTCATGCTTCAAAGAAAAAGTCTGGTATATCTATCACCTAATAAAGGTGCAATTGCAGTTGGTGGCATCCAAGTAGGTTTTCAAGACCTCCAAAGGAGACTCCATATCCTCCCTGGGCAGCCTGTTTCTGATATGCGATATTTATTTATTGACTTGTGAGCCATGAACTTCTGTGAGAAATTCATAGACGCCAACAAAAAGTAGTTATGTGAAGTCATGTTGCAAACTAAAACAGTAAGATTATTTCCAAGAACAATAAAACAGAACAAAACAGGTCATCAAGCAATTGCATTCCAGAGATAGTTCTGAAACCTTACAATACTTTGCATATCATACTGACTCAAGAGGGGGTGGAAATGAAGTAGAGCTGCTGGGGAGAAGGGCCTGAAGCAGTACAGCACAGAACTCAAAGCATCAGGCTCCCTGCGAAGAACAATTATCTGCGAGAAATAAGTCCCAAATTATAACAAGCATCCAGATTAGAGCAGCACGCCACCCCCAGCACCAAAACCAACAGAAGATCACAAAAGCTTCTTGGTTACACATGAGAAAGCCTTCAGAAAAATAACCCTTCTCATGGCACAAAGCAATCGTGAGTTCCCTCTCTTATCTGGGTGCCTGCTGTTTTCTCTATACCATGGACACACTCTCTTTCTTTAGCAGGTACCTAACACAAGCCTCGGTTGTTGGTTTAAGAGAAGAATTAATTGAGGGCTACCATTGCTGGATCTACAAATTGGCTCCTCCTACCATACAGCACAGTTCATCTGACCCACAACCACATCCTGAAGTCTCCTATTCTCTAACACTTATTGGCAAGTAACAGAAAGCAGCCAAGCAGAGAAGGAATTCAACAGTGGGAATTTCATAATTAAAATCAAAGATGACACCTTCTACCTAAATGAAGCTAACTCCTGAAATGGTATCATCTTCACTTTGCTTCCCCTTCCAGCATGCTTATCTTCACATTTTGTAGGGTGAAACAAGTGATACAACCAGAAACAGTGACCTTAAAACATGAAATACTGATACCAGATGAAGTAAACTACTTAGAATAACTTGTGACCACGCACCTCAGCAATTCAGCTCAAAGCTTCACAGAGTCTAGCTTTAGCTCATGGTCTTTAAGCTTCTGCAGAGAAAACTGAACACAAACCATTTTTCTTCAAAAGTCAGTATCCTAAAGTTAAGTGGCCTGATTTCTCCCTGATTAAATGCCATTGGATGTCACTGACATTTTAACGAGAAAACATTTTTGCTGATATCATTAAGAAGGTAGCACAGATAATCCAAATACATGCTTCAAAATGTTCCCAGGATAAACTGCAAGCTCAGGCTTGAACACTGACATCAGTATTTGCTTCCTTTGCTAGTAAGCATAAACAGGCATACAGACTGCCATTCTAACCAGATCCTACATATGAACAGATTGCATTGAAGCACATCTATCCTGGCAATTCTTAGTAATGTTTCTTAAAATATGAACATATGCAAGTACTACATACAGTATGCACACATGTATATGCATAGACATCCATTTTACAGTCAGTAACAAGCATGTTAAACATCAGTGCTTCACATGTGACTCTACTTGTAGAAGTTGCAAGCTTTAAATCGCACATCACACACCAGTTTATGCATTTGAACATTTTGTTGTTAGAACAACAATTAACTCTCTTATTTAGCACAGGGTTACCTCAACATACAATTCTCCTTATACTATCACATATGTGACTATAAAGAAGTCCTTCTGGAAGCAGGAGGGCACAAACACCTTGCACATAGGACTTCTGGATCATACAGTCTCCTCTTGAAGATATAAACCTTACAGTGAATAATCATCTTGCTAGGCAAGCCATTTTTTCCCTTCTCCTCACCATGTAATCCTGTGTTTCCATAAATCACAGCAAATGGAAACACTCATGCATGTATTAGTTTTCCATATATAAAATACCCAAAGGGACATATTGCCTTTTTAGATGCTCACTGCCACTTACAACTTTGGAAAAACAGCCACATTTCTTCTTACTGTTTTCACAAATCTGCAGTAACCTAGTTAAAAACAAAAACTATTAAGTTCCCCTGAATATATTTAAGGCCATTAGACTTGGATCTAATACTGTACACCTGCATACTGCTGCCGTGAGAGTCTATTAGTTGGCAGAACAAATTTGTACGTGAAAATTGCATCTTTAATTAGACCAATAGATATACGTGGAGAATTAAGAGACTTCAGGCAACCAGGCTCTTCAGGTGTTTCTATTTAAGTCTGTAACAAGTCCTTCTAATCTATTTCAGATGTAAAATGTTTTTATCTGAGGATCTTACCAAGACTGTACACAAAGAAAACGAAACCATGGGGAGGGAGCTATAAGGCGCAAAAAACATAACTGCAAGTATCATCAACCATAAATCCAACTATGTGTCTTTTGGAGCAGAGACTGAGCAGGAGTCCAGCTCATCTGCACGCTCCAAGGTCAGGTCAATACAGATAACAAGTACTCCAGAAAACAACAGCCCCAGCCAACTAAGCTGCATTTGCTAGCTAACTAAATTGCAAGGAACTGCAAATCAAACAGCACACAACAATATAAGGAAACCTAAATCCAATGTGTTCAACAGGTTACAAAAAATCAGATAAAGCTTAACATGGACAAACATCAAGTATCAGGAATCAAGGACAAATCAAGTCCCTGAATCAAGTCCCTGAAGTAGATGAAATCTGAGAGCAGAGTGTTAACCTCTCATGAATAATCAGGCCAAGAGAAGCAAACTAAAGAGGAGAGAGAAATAGAAGCAAAGCAGGAAGGTTCCCTGCTCCACCTGCCCCAGCCCGTGTGAGCGGTGGCCTAGCAGGGAGGCCGCTTCCGAAAGGATGCCGAGGTCAGCCCTGTGAGCTGCTCCACTCCTCCTGTCCGCATCTCAAAACAAGAGGGAATGCCAAGAGGATTGCAACAAGTTCAGCGCTACTAGGTCTTTGGAGGAAGCCCCTGCAACTTAATGATTTTAAACAGCAAATGTTCTGTGGTGTTACAGCCTCCAGGATATGTTCCAGCGCTGTCCGGGAGATGCCAATTCAATCCTCTCTATATCCCATACCAGAATTAGGGATCCAGCCATATGACACAGCTGAGAAAACCACTAAGCCTGTTGCTCCTCAGCATAACCTCAGTATAAGGCCAGGTCAGGGAGGAGAGTGTCATTGCCACCACAAAATCTGTTCTGGCTGCACTGGTGGCAAACCGTTAGTGCCAGCACCCTTCAGGTTGATATGCCAAGTTGTGTTGCCCAGCAAAGAACATAACTACACCAACTGTGCAAAGCACTAGCAGACCAGAAGAAATACTATTTTCAAAAGGTAAAACACAAAATAATGAATTCCAGCCTCTCATGAGATTTACAGGCGAAAGGATGTGCTGGAACACAGATGTGACATTTTGTTTGCAGTGTCCCTAATAAACCACGTGTCTTCAAGGAAAATGTTATAGAAAAAGGAGTAAGGCTAGTCTGCTAGCAAAGAAAGGTCATTTCATGCCCAACACGAGAGAGGCATTGCTCAGCGTTCATCTGTCTGAATATGTTAACTCAGGTACTGCTGCCAGTTTATGTCCCTGTGGCCTGAAGCAAGCCTTGAAAGATGTGCAGGTATGGGCAAGTAACAGTAATTTAGCTAACAAATTAAACAATGGAAGATTATTCCCCATTAGATTTAGAGGCAGGAAATATTACACCACAGCAAGACAAGTCTCCAAATAACTCTGTTCACCCCCGGAAGGATTTTGCATTTGCAAAGTCTAACCGGTTCTTCCCCCAATTGGGACATGCAGCAGCCTGTTCTCCATCTGCAACCTCCCAGGAGCTTCCCCTCTCAGAGCTAGGACCAAGGCCCAAACCTGAAACTTGGGAACTCCAAGTATCTCTACTCTCTTCTGCTGAGTTTGGTTGAAGTGATTAACTGGCCAAATTTCTGGACAAGTCTCAAGTACAAGAGGCTTTCCAAGATCCTCTTCCCTTCCAAGCCTTGTTTCCTTAAGACACAAGTCTCTTAAGGTTATCAACTGCTACTTCCATTACTAGACACACAGTCCTGAGCAAACATAAGCCAGAAATCCTAGTACTCTCCTCGTCTCCCCTCAAAACCAACTCCCCAGAACAACCCAGAAGGTTACCTGTCTTTGAGACCACAGCAAGCTACAGATGCCATTGACTGCTCAGTCTTCCGCATCTGGGCCCACCCTCCTAAGCCAAGGAACCTCTCCGTCAACATCTAATTTCCACAGATTTGGAAAAGGCTCAGAGCACACTAAAAATACTCATTTTCCATATGGCATCTCTCCATGAGACATCCTGCCTGGGGGGAAAGAAGACTGTCCTTGTTGCTGCAGCAAATGGAACTCTCCATTGAAGGAGAGGACCTTGCATTAAAACTTGTGAAAACACAGGTGTAGCAGGACAGGGAAGAAAAAAAAACAGTGTAGTCCTTTCCACTTCCTTTAACTTATGTAAAGTAGAAAAGCTAAAGAGTACAGCCCTCCAATGCAATCTCAAGGTTAATTGAAATGTGAATGGATTATAGTACACTGAGCACAGTATCCTTTTGTAGGTTTATTTTTCCCCTACAACATAGAAATGACATTTTTAGCTTTTATATTCATTTAATGAATACACCAGGACATTCCAAGAACAAAACAGATGGTTGTTTTTCATAGCCGTTCGTACTCAACTTTTGTTTATTGAATTGCATATAGCTGGGGAGTTTGCATTCAGCATGACATATGTACTGAGGCTAGTACACAGGGTGTTCCAGGAGACATTAAGTATTGAAATAAAATAACCACTTGCGCTGCTTAGGCATCCCTGGTTCACTCTTCATGTATCAGGTTTCACATACAGCCACACAAAATGCCCCAACAAAAGCTTACTGCCTAAATTCTTCAGCTGTATATTTTCACATACCTTGTAGAAACAGATTCCACTATCAGAGTAAATCAATACTTACATGATCTAAAAATTTGACTAATATTAGCATTTATTGAACATAGAACTGAATTCTGGATACAAAATTTAATAAAAGTAATACCAGGTAGGTAATAAACGGAGGATACAACAAAAGCTATTTCTAAAGATCTGTTTTCTTTAGGCTTCTGCAACCAGGAGATGGATTTCTAAGGGGTTGTAGCTGTTCTGCATCCTTTAGGATGTTACTGTCTAAAACATAATAAGCATTTATTATTTTCTACTTCAGAATATTTGTAAGCACTGGGCAGGTGTGCCCAGGCAAACAATCAAATGAGAAATACAGAACTGAGATTTTCTTGGTTTTTTTTTTCTTTTTCAGCCCTTCCCTATTGATTATGAACGTTCATCTAAGAACACACACAAATATGCATCTGAAGATCTGTGTGCAAAGTAGTATTTACTAACCAGGAGACAAGTATTTTTTTTTAAATATCTCTTGTAATAGCAAATCTTTTTGGTTATTTAAAAAAAATCTGATCTTTATGTTTGAACACCAAGAGCAGGAGGCTGCCCAGTAAATTCTGGGCTCCATTTTTTAGGTGACTACAGAATTGGTGTGGAGCCTTATAAATAGTGTTATGAAGTGGAAGGAGATTCAAGGAGGATGAGGAGATCCAGAAAAAAATATTTTAATCAGAACTGCTGTTGCATAGATTACAAATCACTCTTGCTTATTAGGAGCTGAAATATCTAGGAAGCAAATATTTATTGGAAGATAAAGCTCAGCATAATTCACAAATCTTGTGCAAGAACGCATTCTGCAATATGGACTTCCCTTTTTTTTGTTTTTGTTTTTTGTTTTCTAGCATCTTACTCATTCCAAACTAGGGGGTCTAGGTGCAGCTGTGTTGCAACATCTTCTACAAAACCATAAGATTGGCTAGAAAACCACTTAAAAAAACAGAAAGAAGCAAGAAAGCAAAGGACTTGGGGAAATATGGATTCATCATTCTACCCAAAGTGCTTTGACATACTGCAGTTTTCATCTTTCATGTCTTTCAAATCTACTGAATTTGAGGATGACAGTGTCATAGTGTATACAGCAAAGTCAACCTCATTGCACATACAAATGGCTAATCAAGCCCACATTCAATAGATGCTTTTTTTCTTCCTCATGCTATCCCCTAAAACCAGCTGCTGCTCTACAAATCCTCCTCCAGCACACCCTGCTCCTCCCTGTAAAGGAGACAGAGGAGCCCACAGCAAAACAAACAAACAAAAAAATCCAGAACACTGCCAAAAAAAACCCAAAAGCTCAACTTGCACCACTCTTAAGAAAGGGCTCTTAATCCTGGTCCAATTGGGACCAGGATTTCTTGCACCATCTTAAACTGAGTTCATCTTGGTAAAAACATCACTAGAGAAAACCGAAAAAAGTTACATGTCTTTTATAATCAAGACAAGACAGAGAACAACAGAAAGAAAACATACATCTTAGTATCACTTTTCAGCTAGGTTCCTCAATTAGCCTTTATTTTCAGTATCCGTCTCACTATTGAACACAAGGCTACAAACTTCCTAATTTCCTTGAACTCTTCCATAAACAGTGACCATTCATCAGGCTGCCCCCATGTTTCCCTACTTCCAGGAGATACAATGGACTTTTGGTTTGGCATTTCCTTTTAAAACACAACGTAGATTCAGCTTCATTTGCAAATTTAAGAGTCTTCACTCTAATCCATCCCACATTTTTGACTTATTTCTTAGCTGTCTCTTTCTCTGGCACAGTCTATGCTGCCACGCAGACAAACTACAGACTACATTTATTTTATATATATTTTTTGTATGTCTCAGTATACTCTGCACTCTATTTTGTTTCTTATTCCTTATTGCTATTACACTTTTATATATAGCAAAGATACTAGCATAGTCTTCATTTCATTTCCACATGCCTTTCTCAAAGCAGATTGATTTATATGCCGTCTTGAACATCCATACTGATCTTTTGCACACTACCAAGAAGCACATACACAGTCTAATCAGACTTGATGACTCTTAAATCAGGGACTGCACAGTTCCTTTATGATTAGTTTCCCTGCTTGATCCTTTCTTATGTATTACCATGCCCTCCTTTATCATTTTTAAGTCCCTTTCACCCATCTCCCACCTACAGCTACGGTTCTCTGTAGAAATTCCGGCACCTCCCGCTGCGCTGGATGTCATTTCTTCAAGTCCTGTAGCTTTGGTAATAAACCTCCAGCTGCCAACCTACTGTTATCAAGGACCAGCACAATGCGGAGACAGAGGCTCAATAAATGATACAGTCGTGGGATTCATTACCAAGTCAGATGAGCGCTTTGTCATTTAAGCAGACAGGAGAGACTGACATTAAAAAATGGTTCATTAAAAGTGAATTTGAACCTCACCATTCACTGTACCAAAACATCTGGAGACGGTCTAATTTATACTGGAGTGCCTTAGAAAATATTTGAGCTTCTAACTAAACACAAGGGACTTGGCAAGTAAAAGGCTGCCTTTTTTTGTATCACTATCAACTTGAGTGGGATTTATTATGAATGCCATAGTACTGTCAACTGAAAAACCATGGACCAAGTATCCATTCATATTAAGAGCTATCATTCCTCAAAGCAGCACATTCATGAAGATATTGCAAGCTGTTTATTTTGGCAAGTAGTCCAGGAAAAAGATGCACTTAAGTAGTTAAGCTCCCTGTGTATTCTTTTATTTAAACAGATTCATCACTTCTGTATAGATAAGAAAGCAAGAAGCCCAAGTCAGGGAATAACAGATGCAGAAAACATACAGAGGAATCCAGCTGATAGCTTATCCATAGAAGTGTCTTTCCTTGTCCTTACAGCTCAAAAATAAGGAGAGATCTATTTTCAAATCTCGCTTTATTCCTCTTGTCTATTCAGAAAGGATGACTGCATTTATACAGAATTCTGTATCCTTCTTGACCGTAGGATGTTTCATTCCTATACCGCACCTTTTTGAATCATTAAGACTACAGATAAAGGAAAGTAGAAATTCCAAGTAAAGAGACTTTCTAGCTAGCCCAAAGAAGCATTACAGGCTGACAAGCAAGCTTTCAGAGTGCCTTGGAAAAAGCTAATGCTTTCCCCCTCTTCTATAAGAAAAAGCTTGCTAATGTCAGTCAAAAAATAAAATGCAATAAAATCCATGAAAATTCCTGTTTTAAGAACTACAGTTTTGTGCTCAATTGTCTATTTGAGAAAACCTATCCCTATTTAAGAATTTTATAATACTGCCAAATGTGATTCAGGTTACTGTGATTATCAGGAAGAAGCAACTTGAAAATTTTTTGAAGAGCCCAACCCAAATAATCTCTCTCTCCCCCCAAAATAGTTGTTAATTTAGCAAGTTATTACTTAATATGTTAAAACTATACTGCATTTTGCTGTATTTCAAATGCTTGGATAATACTTGGATAATTCCAAATTTCAAAAAGAGCACCCATGACCTTTCCAGGCAGCACATCAGGAACATCATAAAATCCTAAGCTACTAGTTCCTTCTGTGACATTTTCTAAAACAGTAATTATTTATGAATGCAAGAGATTGCCATAGAAAAGCTTCAATCACGGTTATTTACATCTTTAAACTAAGCTAACCATATAGTGGCAAGAGTTGCTCCTTGACATCAGTCCCATTTCTGCTTCCTACACAAACCAAGTGTGGTAATCAGCTTCAGTCTCAGTTAGTTGATCTGGAGTTGCTTTCAAAGAAGTTGTTCTGAAATTCAATTCAAAACTTCTATGAGGTGGAAGAGGAAAAGAATCTGATCCTGAAAGTGTGCTATTACACTACATATGTATTATTAACACAATCTTTCTAATGGCAAACTTGTGTATATAGCAAATATGAGAGTACAAATACACAAATTCACTGTACTATCACTTCACAAAACCTTACACATTTTAAAACAGTATCAGCTGGTGTCAAAATGCGAAGTGTATGCGAAAGCAAACAACATATTGCAATTAGTTAATTTGGGTAGATTTGCACAAGTGTAAGCAAAGCAGATTTTTTTCTACTGCATCATACGTTGGTCATGGAAACAAAAAAGAAAAAAATGTCATTCAATTCCTGATCGCACAAATGCATTACCTTTTATTTTTGATACCACCTATTTCTACATCACTGGACAAAGGAAGAGGATAAATTGTTCAATATTGCTTCTTGAAGTGTCCGACAGAATGACTCCTTATTGATTTGCCTGCTGCTGTTCTGCTGAGGGTACAATTCCAAGAGATGCAAGTACTTTACACTTTTCTAAGGTAAGTAAACATGCAGACACTGAAATACAGAACAAGGCCTTGGAGGTAAAGTAGCTGAAAACACAGAACAAAGTAAATCGGTAGACTTACCGCTGCATGTCTGACAAGAAAGTATTTTATGGATGTGTGAACAACTAAGAAGGTGCTTCAGCTTTGGATGCGACCTGTTCCAGCCATTTTAGGAGTTGTTCATGGAGTCTGATAGATGACCAAACATGATTTCCAGTATCAATATTTATCACCAAACATTAATACATATATTAAAAGTTCTACTGCGAAAACTTCACACAAGCCAACTAACCCAGAAAATGCAGGATTTCTTCCAGCTACACAATCCGCTATCTCTCAGTCCTACAGACAGAACTAGGGCAAACAGGAGAACTTATTACAGATTCAGTACTAAGTAACACACACAGTTAAGGAGCTCTAACCCAACTTGAGCATCGCCAGTAGCATCACCCCAAGTGTGGTCTACAGCTCAGCTAAGCTAAGCGCTCTCTACTCAGTTTCCTGTGCCTCTTCCTAGCCTAAATTCTGGGCTATTCCATTACCTTTATTCTAGCTAACTGATTAAAACTAGGTGTAGTATGTCTGTTCCAGGTCTATTCACTGTGAACAGCAGTGCCTACCCAACCTACCAAGCCCTGGAAGAGTAATCAAGCAATGGCAAAGCTAGCAGGGAATCTCCAGCTGACAATTTGCTGTCTTCTGCCTTGATCCTTTCTGAAAGTAGCCTTGTAAGTACTATTTCTCCTAAAGATCACAGAGATAGATAAAACAAATACCAAGTGGTTTAAGTCTCAAAGGCAGCAAAAACTCTATTTTGGTTAAAATGTCTCTTTCAATGATACTTTCTGCTTAAGTCTTAGAGCACAAATTTCTTTCTGAATTGACAAGTGTGACTTGACAGCTGTTGCTCTCAAAAGCAGTCAATATTTGTATATTACTTTAATGAGTTGCTGGTAACCCAGGCTCCTAAAGCACAGCTGTGCTTTTGGAATAAAGCATGAAATTCCCATAGCTTTCACAGTTACTACAACTACATTGCCTTTTCTCCACCCCTTTCACTTTGCATTTCTAGCACAACAAGCTGGGACTGGGCTTCTTTTCCCTTCTTTCTAGACTTTTCAAAAGAGTCTTGTATGGAGAGATTCTATCTGGTGGCTCTGTGGAAAGGTCAGGATACTTCAATATCTACTGGAGTTCATCTGGGAACGTGTGTAAGTCCTAACCTAGCAGTCTATGATTTTTAAGATGTATGTTGTATTTTCAGGCCTCATAAAAATGAGACAAGCTTGTTGATCAGTGCCTAGCTCCTGAGAAACAAGCCTTAGCACCAAATATTAATGAGTCATTAAGTCTTGACCACTACCTAACTTGTGAGGCTGTGAACCCATTTACACACTTTTGCTCTGACTCCCATTTGGTTTTGTGTGGAACTGTGTTCAAGCCATAAAAATTATTCATATAAGGCATAGCCATTTAAAATATGTTTTTCTCTGTTAAGAGACTCTGCTTCACTCCCCCTCCTCCTCTTTAAAAAACAAAGAAAAAAACCACACTTCACTTAATTGTTATACCTCAACTCAATCATGAAGTCAACCATTGCTCAAGCTCAGTACTACACAGGACAAGGCTCAAAGACAGGATCTCTATTTCAGACACATCTACAACAGAAGGAAATGGTTAATTTTGAACAGTAATTAAAGCTAAATAAATGAAATAGGAAGAAATTCTCTCACAGACCTTTCCCAAACATATACATATTTACTTTATAAATGGAAATTGTCCAAGCACATCTAAGAGACTATTTTCACCAACAGACCAAATCTCTGAAAGCTCATAGCAAAGAATTAACAATATCAATATTTGTTCCAAGACCAACAAAGTCACAAGTTTCACAAGAAGGTCTCAAGTTTCCCCCTTTCTGTCTCCAAATTCAAGTCCACTGCAAAACCCAAAATAGTTAGGCCTGACTGTGTCCATCTATAGTTGTGTCTATAGGACACATAGAAGTTTTTCCAAACTCCAGCCATTTCCACATAGTCCAGAATTTACTGTATTCTTTAAATACAAGAGAGTTTCATTTAAGCACCCTTAGTGTCATTCAGACTTTATTATTTGTAACTCTGAAAATCATCAGTATCCTTAACCCTCTTCTGCCAAACTAGAAAACAAGAAACCACATTTCAGTAACTGGTTTAATTATAAATGCTTCTGTGTAACAAGTGACCTGTGAAAAGTAACTCTAGTCACAATGGATTGGTATTTCTAAATTAAAGGGTAGTTAAAAAAAATCTCGAACATGCGAGAAATCTTTACTAATGAGGAATATTGTCAATTCATCCAGATTGCTTTCATTTAGAAAAAAATGTCTGGGAAAGAGCAAGCCAAATCTGTACTGATTCATGTTAGGAAAGAGATCCGAGCACATGCTTGAATTTTCTAGAAAGTTTTTTGTTGCCTTTTTAAGCAGGGGGGCAGGTGGGGAGGGTTGGAGAGGGGGAAGAGGAGAGGGGCAGGAATCAGAGAGAACCTGCCATTTCTAATGTGGGCTCCTATTCCAAACTGCATGCAGAAACCAACATTAGCTTAAAAAAGCCAATTCTTTAAAGATATTGCATATGTGCAGATCATACACAAGTGCCCCATGCTCAGCTACATTTGAATGTCATAAATTTTATTCTGGGCATCTGTAGTCTTCCTAACACTAAGGTGTTTGCTCTAAACCCACTGTAGGAATTAATCCATTTCTCAAGCTCTCATTAAAACCTAAAGCAGTTCTCCAGCACCAAACACTACCTGAAGAGAAGCTAAAAAGCCTGCTGTTGAGCACATTCAGCGAGAGAAAGTGACCTTTTTCAGTGGAATTTGATTTACTTGCCATTCCTGCTCTTGCATTTTTATTGCTTTAGTAACCTAGGGGAAAGAGGTGAAGAAGCCAAACAGTCCAAGTATAGAATATTGACAAGCCAAAAAGTATTTCCTAGTGTAACCCTCTTCTGTTTTGTTTTTCATGGTCAGAGCACAAAGCAGCTATTGCCAACCAATGCACACTGATGACAGTTCATAGTGTATGCAGAGCTAACATTTCTATTCACTTTGTATTTTTATTTATTCCCATTGAATTAATAAAATCACAGAAAAACAGCTACCTTCCCCTGAACAGTCTTATAAAAATGGACTGTAGTCCTTCCCATCACTCCACCAAGATTGATCCCACCAGCTGTCATCCAACTCTGCTGCCTCTTATAAGCCGTATAAAGGCTTAGAAGCCTTATTATCCCTTGAATAGGTCACCTCGCTGTGCTCTTACGGGACACATCTCCAGGCTGTCACAGGACACTTTGCTCATCCGCCGGCTCCCAGCTCTGTTACAGTGCTCAGGAGATGCCGACTCCCTGGCAAGGTCTGGGACAGGGGCTGCACTTGGCCAGCGCTGTTTGTTCCTGCTCTGGACCTCCAGCAGCAAATCCTCTAGCTAGGACTCCTAAAATTACCCTGCTTGCCAAGCCCGAGCCTCACATCACAGCACAGTTGGGAACACCCTCACAGACACCAGCAGGGACCTTCAGCTGACAGGAATCCAGACATTGCAATCAGTTTATCCCTTTTTAACCATTCATCCTCTTTTCAAGAAATGCACCCTATTTCTGGATTTCAAAACAATCAAGCTTGAATACGACAGCAGAGCGCTGCTGTGACTCTGAGGGGCTGAAGGGAAGTACTTACGCTTGCCACAGCTTCATTTAACTGTGTGCAAATGAGAGGCACTTAGTACACACAGTCCACCATTATTTTTCTTTTAATAATAGTGTGCCTTTTGCCTCGATTGGCAGAGTGCTGTTACTGTCTTAGATCACATTTAATAAAAATGGAGTGAATTTGTGTGCAATACGCACAACACAAGCACTCTTTTGCTAAGGATTTCCAAGACAGATCGCCTGCAAATTCACTCCGAGTGCTACGGCCAGTGCAGCTACACCTCCTTCTGACACCAGAAGCTTCCTTCATTAATTTTCATGCAAGATGTTGAAGTGTTTTAGCACATTTGCATGGGGCTCCTCCAGCCGTCCCCGGAGCGGCGCTCCACTAGATGTCACTGCAAACAGAGCTTTCCAAGGCACATGTTGCTGCGACCCCATTTACTACAGAGGAGCCTGCTTTATTGCTAACCACTTCATCTTCTTTCCTTTTCTTCCCCCTCCTCGAAGACAACTTGCATGCAATATTGATCGACATGCCTGTTTACTCAAAGATGGCTAATTGGCAAATTTCTGATATCTATTCCATCCCCAGTACTTGGCACTAACCATATGATTAGTAAAAACATTGAAGATGCAAGACTTGAAGCACGGGGAAATAGAAAAGCTGCTGCTATTTTATTTATTAGTTGATAGTGTCATGCATAGCCAGTCAGTTTATTACTATTTCTTAAGAAAACATTTTAAGTATCTGTCTCATTAGGGAGCAGAAGTAGCAGATTAATGCACATATGCTACAACATTAATTAGAGAATCCAATTTTGCACAAGATTGATAATTTGATAGTGACAATTGTTGCTGCAATTAAGTCTTTTCTGGAAATTTTCTGGAGAGATAGAGCAGACAGAAATCACAAGGATGCAAAGAGCCAGTTGGAGGTGGTAACAAGGCAGGAAATATCTTCAGTATTAGACAAAATACATCTCACCAAAGCGGAGACGGCACTATGATTTTGCAATTATTTTCCATTGTCCTCATTGGCGTCTAATGGAGAAATCAGGCCATTATAAAAAACAAACAGCTTGTTTTCAACACAGACAAAAGTTCCAATCAGTAATATAAGCAATCAGCAGTTAAAGTGTCCTTAATAACAGGATAGTGACAACACCATAATAGTAGGAGAAAATAACTATTCAAATTACCCTGCGCAACTGACATTTAATAAATTCGTATTTAAAAAATGACATTTAGAGAACTAGATCATAATGCAAATGACGGCTATATTTATGGAGAGGGGAAAAACAGCCTCTAATCAAGTGTAAGAACATCCTAGGTTTGGTATCTGGCAAAAAAAAAGCCTACCGCCACTTGCTGATGGCTAGTGACCCGGTGCAGCATATTGCAATTGTCAACTTCCTAGAGGAACACTATGGATTCTGCACCTTTTCCCCATTCCCACTGCAGAAAGTCCAGCTTTCTAACACTGCATCCATCTTGGCTGTTCATTTGGGTAACTCTCTAGGCATGAGACATGCTTATACCAAGACATATTGGTCTGGTGCTCCAAAATATCTGTTCCACAAAGTGAATATCGCACTGTCTCAAAGAGGATTTGGTTACAACAGTTGTTAAAGAGCATTTGTGTTACCTGTAACAGCCCTCTGCGATTTAGCAGAGACCTTTAAGGTTCTTACTTGCTGTTACACTATTGAATTCCAGATTTCCTCACATTCTCCCTCCAAGAACCTGTTAAAAACTCTCCCTGCTTCAGAAAGCAGTACTGCCTTTGCCGATACTACATCACATATTATGTGTCTTTGATGTGGTGCAAAGATACCCACCCTCTCTAGCATCTGCACATCAGCGTACCTTGGATTTACTACAGAAGATTTAAACTTTTGTGCTGAAAGACGAAGTAGCACTTGGGAAAGAAAAGGCAAAAGATCTGAAATCCTATTTGTTACAGTGTCAAAGACTCCTGGGGTGCGGAACAAAAAGCAGGGTGGGCATTTCAGAGAGGTCTCCATTCCATTCCTTATGTGGCTTATTATGTGTGCTTAATTACATGATTACACAAGATGGCCCCACAAGGGAGCAGCCTCACTGAGCGATGAGATCAAAAAGGGCAATTACAAGGTTAGGGTGATGGGCACAAAAGGTTTGGAAAGGGACACTGTTTCCAAGAGGGACTAGACAGGTAGCCACTTGGCTCAATGCATTAGTCAGGTTTACAGAGATAAAATTCTCTCTCCAAGGAAAACTACTTCAGCTATTTAATTATCTCTCCAGTTAGTTTCAGGTTGAACATACGCACGACCAACATCCTTGCTTTTAAAGGGTTCCTCTCTCATCCTTCAAATACAACTAGCCTTGATCTGTAGACATGGATATGAAACCACTGATGCACAGCAGAAACCCACTTGGGTTCTGGTTCCCCTTGTCTAAAAGCTCTTGAGCCCGGTCACCTCAGCTTCCGAGAACGCTGCAATCTTTAAGACAACTGTCACCCTAAGTCATCACACCCAGTTATATCCAGCTTTGATGTTTTTGTGTGACACAATAGCACTTGCTTTCCACAGCTGCAAGGGCTACAACACAGAGGTGAGACTGAAGAGAAGAATTCCTCCCTCAGGATAGCTCATGTAAAACACTAGCAAGACTTTCAAGTTCAAGAGGTTTCAATTATATCCTCATAAAAAAGCATTAGCAATTCCTCCCATTTCTAATGGTTAAAAAAAATCCTTTAAATGCTGTAGAAATAGCCACTATTTACTCAGCTGCAAGTATAGTGCCCGCATTAACCAACAGCAACAGAAAATGATGCAAGAAATCCATCTAAACAAATTCACCAATTCATGTGGAGCACAGCATCCACAGGGTCAAAATAGTACAGGATCATCTGGCTAACAAATCTGTAAAGTGCAGAAGCAATGAGTTGGAGTTGTAATGGAAGAAGTTCAATATACAGTCAGGAGGGTTTTGAACCTTTTGATTAAAAAAATGAAACAAAACCTTAGCAAAAATGCCTGGAAATTATGACCATCTCTGAGTATGAAGAATGTTTCGTTTTCCCCCTTTTCTTTTTTTGAGGCTGGTAATGCCTGAATCATTCTTTCTGAGGCCCACAGTTATGTTGAGGACCATGCAGTGATAGGTTACACATGATGGTGATTTTATCCAGTGTTGTTTTCCAGACACTGGTAGTTCCCTGCATATTATATTTTTAAACTGCATCTTAGTTCATAGATTGAAACAGCTTAAGTGATCTACTATTATAGTCGTAATTTTTTCAAGTATATTATCAACACAGAGATGCTACATCACTGTAATCTTAAAAGAATCCTGAAATGTTTACTTAAGTGAACATATACTGAAATATACTGAAATTCAGTCTTCAAACCAAATGTCTAAGCCTTGCATCCTACTTAGCTTGGGAGTCTAACTTCTCTCCAATCTGAGAATCACATTCCCTTAACAGAAAAAACATTTCACATGGTCAGAAATGTTCATCACTGCTTCGGAAGCATGTTCAAATCTCTAATAACAAAATGAAATAAAAAAAGCAGCAGAGACAAATACATACATCAAAACCAGGTAATCAATACTGCTGCTGTAATATTTGTGGTAGTCACGTTAATATCTAGATACAAATCCTGGATAAAAACATCTCGATATGAAATCATCAACATCAGTCATTTAAATCAAATTGAGAAGCTTTCAGACTGTGTAAGACTCAGGATGACAATTGATCAAGTGGGAAGCTCAGGCATGCTGCTTAACTGCAGAGACACAAACCTATCTGTACATGACCAACTAGATAATTTGCCAATTCAAATGAATAAAACAATATACAGTTAACGTAAAGCTCTTGAAAGGCACTCCGTAAAAAGTCTGCATATTACCTTAGAACAAACAAACAAGCAAAAAAATACTAAGAGCAAGAAAAAAATCAGCCTCTATGCAAAGAAGCTATGTTACATCAAATACTGAATTCTCTTAACTAGAACTTCAACTATAAACTTTTGACCCTGCTAGCTGCCCTTTTAGGACTTGGTAGACTTTCCAGGAGGCTGTTTCTGCTTGTTTGAGTTTTATTACAGTTCCTGTTGAAAGGAACACCAAAACCCCTTCAGTCTTTAGTTTAGTTTTACAGTCACTCAGGACATGTTAATTCACTTAAGTGAGCTGCATTTTGTCAATATTTACAACTAGGGGAAAGAGAGGGCAGAAAGACCTGTCTCTCTTGCAGAGAGCTAAAAGAGGGCAAACAGGATTGCCCCAGAGCACAGTATTTCATCTCCAGATCAGGCACTTGCAACTAGACCACATCAAAACAACAGGAAAGATCTGCCACTGTGCTGAATTATTATGCCGCAAAAATGTAAGTGACAAGTGTTCACAAAGTTCCCCTCCCAGGTACTTGGGAATCCTGGAGGAGGTCTCCCCCTCAAAGTCAGAGACGATACTCCTAAAGTTATTGAAAATCTTGTGGTAGGCCTTGCTAGAGATGTTTTTTTCCAAGTTCCTTCTACAGATACGAAGTCTCCCTGGTTTACCTATCTGTCCATGATCACTCTGTCAATATCTCCTACCTCACAACAGGGTTAACAAAGCTTGCAGCTTCACCCTCACAAAACTGTAACCAGGGAGATTCCCTCTTTTCGCTACCAACAGATGTGCCAACCTCTCTGTGAAGTGACATGACTAACAGCCATCTATCCAAGCATTGAGCCATATGATTTTAACTGGCTGTTATTGCTGCAAACATTTGGGTGCTCTTGGGCCCTCTTGCTTGGTAACTGCAAATACTGGAAACAGGGGACATAAGAGAATCCTTAAAATGGATTCCCTCATGTAGGGATGCATAGGTTTCCCCCATGTAAGATGCCACATGACCAGTATCATGAGCTTCGAGAAACATCGGATAAACCTCCCATCTGTAGTCATTCTATACATTCTTTTTAATCTAGAGCTCCGTTAGTTCCTATAGAGAAATGACATCTTGGGCACTTAGATCACATCTTAAAGTCTTTTCTGAAAGCTGTAGAGATATGATAACTCATTCTAGTAACTGGATGCTTCAAATTCAACTGAAATGATTTTCAGTAGCTTGAAGCTCTAATAAGCAGAGAGAGACGGAGATCTGTCAAATGCAGTCCCCTAAGAGCAGACAATAGGCCTCTATAACACACAAGTAGCACACTCTAAATAAAGGCAAATATTTTCTACTAATTCTAATAAGTTGAAAAATCCAATTCATCTACCAAGTGATTTTGCATTCCTTCCCATCTGCCCTCATACTTTGTTAATAAGAACCAGTGTTATGCTTCAAACCTCACCTAGCCAGAATCCTTATTGGGGGAATATGAAGAAAAAAACATTTTCTTCTTCCCTTTTCCTTCAAAGCAAATATCTTATTTTGTATTTTAATCTCATGATATTTGACTAATCTTCTATGAAAATTGTATGTGTTATCAACAATTAAAACTAAGCAATGCACTTAGCTTAATAACTTAAATAGATAAACCTTTTAAGTAATTTAGACAATTATCCTTCAAATCATCATAAACATAGCATGACAATACAACATCTTGTTCTGGGATTAAAATCTAGAGAAAAAAAGCAAACTCTTAATTAAGAGCTGTCTCTTTGCTCCAGTCCTCTGTTTATTCTGCCATTTCAGAATTTTTAGTTCTAAGGTTTGAGAAACTTGGTTTAAGTTAGTGATTCTAGGCAATCTTTTCTCACCAAAGCACTCATTTATTTTCTGCTTATGGTCCGTGAAGTCTACTTAGAAGTTCTCGTTTACTTTTACCAGAGCTCAGTTCTGTTTACACAGACTCATACTTTCCATTCCATCTTGCCTATTAGGTACTCCTACAAATTCCTCAAGAAATCCAAGCACTGTAGGTCAAGATGTCAGTTGTATACCTGAAGCTTAAACCCAGATCTCAGGGGATTAGAACAACATCTCCCAGATCCCTCTCTTCCCAACTCAACTAAGGCCTATGTATAACACCCAGAAATTCTTTTCACTTATTCTGGTTCATTAAGCTCATCATGTGCATTACTTCAAAGTATTGTTCTGATTTCTTTTAACCTTCTTTCATTGCTGAAACTTAAGAGCAGTACAACATAATACAAAAATAGGCACCCACAGCTGTCAGAACTCTGGCAAGTATCCCAGAAACTTTACAACAAAAGCACATGCTTTGTGACCGACCGATATTTTCTCATGACTAAACTCCCACCTCTGAACACTATGTTCCATTTTGACTACAGTCATATTCCTGTACTTGACGCAGAATTCTGTCTGGCCAGATTAACTAATTCACCATGCAGTATTTTTCTAACTATTCAGGTCTCACACTAGTACATAGAGACCTCAGACATGCATTTGCACCCTGGTTAAAAGCCAGCTTGAACCTCCAAGAACATGGGAAATGCTAAGAAGCACAAGTACCAGTTTGGGGTACTGGGCAGGAAAGACTCCCTTGAGTGATGCCAGCCCAGGGACACTGCATCTCATGCACATTTGCCCCAAGACAAGTGAGCCCTCGCTCCTACTCTGCAGGAAAGCTTGCTGCACGTATAGGAAAACGTGTTGCCAACCTACCTTAAATAATTTACACTAAAGATATCAGTTATAGCAAAACAAGCAAACTAATCACCAATGGCAGGATCAAGCCACTGCATCACAAGAGCAAACTAGTCATTAGTTGAGGGGACTAAGAAAACTGTGTAAACAAACCCAAAAAGACAACAGAGTTACACTGTACAATATCACAGACTGGTGAATAATAGCTTAAATTCAACTTAATGGCCAAGAAGTAACGTAGGGCTTAATGGCACATACATTATATGCTCACGTGAAAAACCTTTGTAACCAGCTGTATTCAAGAATTTGAGAGACTTGAGATCAAAAAGCAAGTCTCCAGACATGTAAAGACTCCTCAAGCAAATCATAAAGCAGCACACCATAATAACGTGAATAAATTGAACAAGTTATTGGGCCAACCTTACAGTGTGTCTTGCTTCTCCTTTCATGTTTTCTTAATGACTAAGTGTATGTTGGCCAAGTAGAACATAATTCACAATGGTAAAAAATATAATTCATTACAATCTAATTTGGGAGTTGATAAATTTTTTTAGAAAGGAAGATAAAGGCTGCATAAATAAATACTGACATGTAATAAACAAAAGAAAACCTATTACTTAATAAGGATGACACCATTGATTACAGATCTCACAAGCCAACAAAATAAGTAGCAAATTGCCACAGACACTACATGGCTCTTCACCATTATTCAGCTCTTGGAACAAAGGACAACTTTTTGGAAAATAATTACATGCCCATAAGCTTTAAAAGAGAACATCAATTAAAATATTCGTAAACACAATCAACACCCTGAGTGAGCCAAGTAACTTGCTTTTACACTTAGAAGAACAAAAATGGAACTACTTTTGCTCACAAGTAGAGCCACAACAGCTTCCAAAATATCAATGAACAGAAAGTCAAACCACTGATAATTTCCAACTGTCTGCATTCATGATTTTGTGCTTTGATGAATTCTTAGAGTTCACCCCTCAAGTGGGGCATATTGTGGTGGTTTAACTTCAAGTTGCTAAGTAGTTGATGTTCTATTTCACTAATGGATTTCAAACCATCTCTCTCCTGCCCCTCCTACTCCTGCAACTGAGTTGGTATAGACATTTTTTTACATAATTGTTATACTTTAGATTACAAAATACTGTGTGAAACTAATCATAGATATTTATAGGCTGCACAAACTTGGTTTGCTCATCCATGGCAAGCATTTAATAAAGCTAGTTCATCTGGAAAGAAGTGAAATTAAATAATTCACATCCATGTGATGCATATTCAGAAAAATATGGCCTTCAGCACTAACAATAATATTTGGGCCTTAGAAAAACAAAGACTGTAGTTTGTTTCTTTTTTTTTTTTCCTCTTTTCCTCCATTTGTTTCTTCTTACTATCAAGAAAAATAAATACTAAAGGCTCATACTTGACCAGCTTGGTACAAGTTCCTTCATTGCTCTTTAGAGAAGACGCACATTGACAAGCACAAGCTCTAATAATTGTCCCTTCCTACTTAAGTCAAAGCTAAGATTCCACATCCATTCTGACATGGGAAAAGGAGAGATAAGACAATTACATGTGGAGCATAAAGTCAATACAGCCTTATCTTCACATATAGAATAGGCTTCCTTTTTGCTTGCAACAACTGCTATAGATAAATGACTACATTTTGATGATCAAAGATTCTAACTTGGTCATAATGACTATGATGACCAAACAGACTGCCACAGGGAGCATAACAGCACCTCGTACTATCTCCAGTCTAACTCTGCTGCAGATGTGCTCTTTACAGACTGTGAACTTCGATGGAGATTCCTTCAGGCCAAAGAAAGGAACAGCTTTGATGTATTGTACACATCAAGAAAACCCTCACAATGATCAAGCTAATCCTCAGGAGATAACATAAATATCAGTTCTTCATATTAATTGGTAGGAACACAGGATTGAAACAACACTACATATTACTACAGCTGAGGTCTTGTCAAGACTGTAGAAGACCCCACCCCTGCCACAAACACTCTCTACACTATATGCTGTGCACCACAGAAATCGCTTTTTGTCTAGCTCCTTTGCTTTTACAGTTTAAACATTTAGCATACTTCTGCAGTCCTTTTTATCATACTACAAAGTTAGTCCCTAATACTCTATCATATCACGCAACTTTTAATCTAACATTTTCTTACTCTTCAGAGAGGTCAGTTATTCCTGAAGACCTTAGTGGCAACACACAATTCAGAAAACTGCAGGACAGGGAAATTTCAGTCAGAGGAGCAGCCAGTTAATGCCAGCAACTGGGGCACTCCGAGTCAACAAAGTGACACTTTGCCTGGGAAGGAAAGGAAGGGAAGACAGGAACAACACAAGAGACCCCTTTGCATTGCTGCAGTCAGGAGCAATTACCATGACAGCAGTGGTCCCATTTTGACGGATGCTCACGAAGCTATCAGTATATTTACACGCACTGCAAGATGCTGAGTTACACTAGAATTGGAAAAACAATCCATCAGTGCTACTGTGCATTTTCTTAATCTTTTTTTTCCATTTTCTCTTGAAAACATTTGAAATCTACATCTGAAACATTTTTCCCAAGTTCTTTAGTCCCATTGCCTATTTTTAACTGACAGTTGATCAAGATAACTACTGTATTGTTTAACATTGCCGCAGTTTATCTCCTAAGTAGAGACTAGCAATGCTATCTATTCTATGTTTAAACATGGCCACTAAAAAATAACACCTTATACTTACTGACAAAGCTGAATTTTAGATGAGCTTGTCTCATTACATCCATCCAAGAGATTTGGGGCCATCTATCTATTCTGACAGGCTGAAGCTTCTGCCAAGGAATACACCTCTGACCTGCCAGTGCTCCAGCATGGGGCTCACTTGCTGCAGGTAGCTTAAAAATGATGCTGGAATTTATTCCTGTTTAATTTAACACAGGGCACCTTCTCTACAACCTTAGTGTTATGATTCCACATACCCAATCAAATTAATTTTTAATGATCAATGTGCACTCTTTCCACCCCCAAGCACACCTGCTCATGATTCTAGGTCTAAATGTGATGAGCTATGTTCCTCACTGCAAAAAGCAATTTGAACAGACTTTCAAAACCGGTGTCACATAAGCAGCTCTGGGTTGCCTATGGTAGCACTTGATTGGGGGTCAGAATTGTATTTTTTTCAAGCAAATCTCACAGTTACATCAGCTCTATTATCCAGACCAAAGCACAGTAAGAGATCAGAAGGCTGTCACAGAACGAAGAAGGTGGCTGTATCCATCACAAAGGCATAAAGCAGAGTCATTTCTCCTGGAAGGAAGCTGAAAGATGTGCTGCAGAATCGCCCCTAACTCACCACTAGCGCAACCGAGGAGCCTGCCTATAACAAAACAACCCCCACCAAAATGTATGTTTGTCTGGCCATCAGGTCCTAGACACCATCTCTTACACTCTGGATATTTGCTCTTATTAGCTAGCACTAACTGTTAATATGAATCTTTCCACTGAACACTGTAAATACAAATAAAAAAAATAAAAAACAACCTTTAAGCATAAGAGAATGTGTTCTAAAGTATGTTGATAGATCAGCACAATGTTAACATCCTGGCCAAATTTAGAGTTGCAGAAGCCCAGACCGTTCTTCTCATACGATGGAAGAGTTTCTGGGCTGCAAGTGTCCTATAGAAATCACAGCAGTTTCTGGTGCAGTCCCTGCACTGCCTGCCATGAAAAAGGGTGTTTGGTTTCCTACCAGTTCAGCCACCCCGCTCATACTAAGGACACCATATCAGTTAGTTACTGTATTGTACAGAGTATTACCTGATATTTGCCAAAAGCGCTTTCAACTAAAATGCTAGAGAATTACTTAACATTTTAATAAAATAATCCTTGTAACACTAACTTCAGATTGGCTATGAAATACCATAATTCTAGGCATCTGAAAGTTTTCAGAGAATATATCCCAATTTAGCTTTGAAACTCAGATCATGGTATATATAACTTAATGACAGTAGAGAAGAGAGTCTTGAACTGTTCTTCAAACAAGTAAATACTTTCATACCCATTAAGAGCATTACTATCTGATATGTATTTTAACAAATCATTTCTTTACTGTTATCATTAGAGGGTAAGCCTTCAGAAGGGTCAAAAATAAACTGACCCAGAAAGAAGACCTAATATGCTGAAATCCAAGGCAGATAAAAGATCTTTCACCACAATTTGATTAATAGGTATCCCTCTGAAAAGCTGGGTCTAAATAAGATTTTAGGTTTCAAGTGATGTATATAGTGGATGCTTCCAAATGAAGTTCATGCTTTCTCTTATGTCTCATTAAGTTCAAGGCTCAGCATGTCTCTAAAGCCTTTTCTACAAGGTTTCTCTATAAATGAGATATGAATCTCATCAGGGAACACAGAATCAGACCGGATACTAAACATTACACAAGTACAGGAATAATACCTTTGACATTTAAGTGGTCCTACCCTGGCTCCCATTACAAGAACCTTGTGTCACCTAACATATAGGCATTGAATGAATATAGCTATTAAATACTGCACATACACAGTAAAACTAAGGCACAAATCAAGAAAATGTATATCTGTACTCAAAATACTTACTGTTTGGATAAAAAATGCTTTGCACTTTCCAGCACCTTTATAAATACTAAGGTATTATTTATTCTTTCAACATTTGAAAGACCAGCAAGCTGACTGTAAAGACTCTTACAGTAATGATATAGCTGATTTTTTCCCCCTTCAATGGACCAGACACTTGACAATTTTTAAAGTTTCCATTAAAAAAAATCAAGCTATGTGTTTTCTTCCAAGAAAAAAATAGAAAAAAAATATATTTTTTTCATATAAATATTAAGCAAAACTGAATTTCAAGCTTTATCAGGTTGCACTGTGACATATTTTCCATGCCGCAGGTTGAGACATTAGGCATTCTGGTTAGGATGCCTCTTGTTGCTCCTTCACTTTCAATGAGGGTGGGAGGCTGCAGCTAAGATATAAACAAGAGGACATGCCATGAGCACAGGCCATCAGGCAAACATGGACAGCACATTCCCCTCTTGGCCAGGGAAGCAGTCGATACATTTTACCCTGTACACTGGATACCTCTATTAATTGATTCTTGCCCAGCCTTCGTAAATTTACAGTTTTATAAATCTCATTACTTTTAAAAATCAAGTAGCCACATGGACATTCTCCTACTTATCACTAAATCCTTCTCATGTTCATGAATCTGAAAATTTTGACTTGTAGGTCTCAGTCTGAGTTGAATATCTGCTGTTAGGGCAGCTTTTTAAGAATATTTAGGTGAAAATATATGTTCTGCAATATAGATGTCCTTATTTCCCTCTTCCTTTACTGTTCTAATCTGAGTCAGAGCACAGTGAGCAAAAAAAAAGGAAGGACTTTTTCCTTGAGAAGCAAGTTTGAGCCTTTAAAAGATTTGGACATAAAAAGGAAACATAATTCTGCAAATTACACTATAAATAAAACAAACGTTTAGTAGAAGCTTGATAGTTTTTAAGAGCTATTTGTCACCCTCAATATTTTACCACCCACATATACATGGCACACTGGCTAACAAGCAGACAGAATTCAAATACCAACCATTTTTCTTTAGAAGAGGCAGCTTTATCGAGATCTTTGTTATGCTTTTGCAAGAGAACAAATATTTTAAGCCTTTCAAAATTTCTACACATGCATATATATTTAAAACCCTGATTTAAGCCCCAAATAAAAGTGTTTACAGGAAGATTTCCCATCAGAGCATGATGGATGTGCAGACTGAAGGCCTTTGAAGTGCAGCTTGACAAATGGAAGCAGCTGGGTGCAACACACTCGCAGGAAATTCTGCAAAGGCAGGGAAGGAGAGGATCACCTTCCGAAATGCCACTTACTAAAGCCTCAATTAAAAAAACTTCCTGAAGGAAATAAGATGCTTGGTGGTTTTACTTGTTTGCTTTCAAGGCAGAACTACAGTAGAAGCGCTGCTCTTTCACATGGGTGCAAATACAAGAACACAGCAGCGTGCAGAAGGGCTCTGAGCTGCTTGCAGCAGCTCCCACCCACGCAATAGCAGCACCGTGGGACCAGGAGCCCATGCACCCTGAGGCAGCCAAGAGCAGCACGTCTGAGCCCCTGCATTGAGGGAGCAGCGTCCACCTGCACCCGGGGCCACCCACCACACAGCCCTTCCTGGGCTGCCTCCCCCTGCCCCTCTCCTCACCTCCAGGCCCCCTTGCACCCACATAAGCTCAGCCTCCAGTTGGGAGCCGCTCCATAGCCACAGCCACCAAGATCAGGGAGAAGACTTCATCTGGAGCCCTGCTCTGTCCTCAGCCTTCCCACCCTGCTCTGCCCAGGCCAGCTGCACCTCATTCCCCAAAGAGCTCAGGGAGCCTTTCAGAGCTGCACAAAGTCAGTCTTCACCTGTGTGCACAGCCAGCTACAGCCCCATGCTCCTGCAGGCACTGGCAGCATGCCCACGTGGCACAGACCTAAGCAGCAACATGCCCCTCCTGGCCAGGACAGGTCCTCTACTCAAGGGGTGAAAGCCAGCACATGGCCATATAGACTCCTTTCAGCTATCCGTTAAGCTGGCTGATAATAAATCTCGTCTCCCTTTTGCTGTGCTCAAAATTGAATCAAAAATCAGCCTACTGACCTGCCATTCTTGCTTTACCAAGCGTAAAATAGAAGGTAAGACTCACTCCTGAATCACTACAATTAACCACAGACGGCTCAAGTAAATGGGGAGCCACCACCCTGACCCGTCCCCTGGGTCACACACTGCCATCGGCCTCAACTAAAACCAACTCACCTGTTGGTTCTCATAACCAGCTCTGAGGATCCAAAGGGCAGTTCTCACTGCTATATAACAGGAACACTAAAACCTCTGTGGAAACTCTGGAGTTAGGGCTATTTTCACGGCTGCTTTGAAGATACAGAAGCTCGAAAGGTCATAGCAACCAGCGCTCTAACAGATTGTGGGTGGAGAGGTGTTTGTGCTTCTGGTACTTGATTAATCAGCAGTTTTAGAAAGCAGAGTCTTTAATTAAGCTGTAAATACATGTTGGCAAATGTTATGATTTTATAATGATTAATGGCTTCATGGTGTTACCAAAAGAACATGCAAAATAGACTTCCACAACTTATTAGCTCCAGTCACAACTTCTCACTTATCCCATAGAAACTCCCAGGTTGGTATTGTAAAATTAAAAACTGAACTTGAAGACAAAGTTAGAGCTTGGTTCATACCCACTGTGAATGACTCAAAATAACATTCTAAGTTGGTCAAGGGAAACAACCAAGTATTTTGGAGGGCTACAACATCCCAGATAGGCAGCTTGCCCTAGGATGATATGTTCCTAATTTTAAGTTCTGAATTGTAGCCAGTGTAGGATATTTAGCTAGGAATTTCCCCATGCATGCCTCCTATAGAGGATGGTACACTTTTTGTGCTGGGTAAAAACATTTGTGTCAATCTCAGGGACTTAAAACCTGCTTGAATAGTATAACTTCAGCTTAGCTAGGGAGCCCTTAAGGCCTGGCTATATACATTTTACATAAGTTTATAATGCCTGGGTAGAGCCTAGCAGTTCACGCAGCAATTGAAAGAGCAGCCCCTACCCACACCTCACAACCACAATTGATTATGACAAGACAATACAGTGCAAGGAAAAGGCAAGGCGTTATTTAAACCTTCGTGCAGAAAGTCATAGTAATTTGGCCTGAGCAACATCCAATTTTTCTTTGGAAAGAACTATTTTAAACAATCCTGCTTTGCCGTGCATGAGATGGCGAGCAGAAAAGCAGCAGAACATCTCAGAGGTTTGCAGTAAACAATTCTTGTTTTGGCAATAGTTGCAGAAAAAATATATGAAAGGAGTAGCCAAACAAATCTTCGACTTTGACTGTAATAAAAAGCTTACTTTACTCTTGGACCATTTGCAAAAGCTGTACTGAAGATGATTAAAAAGAAGCAAAAAGGAAACACTATTTGCATTCATTCTGGTAATAGAATATGAAATTAAAGCATGAAGGGATTAATGTTTTAAAGCTTGACTTGCAGTGATAAAGCTAAGGTATTAGAAGAGACAACATAACCGTTACAGGATAGACAAGCAAAGAAAAAGCAGCACATGCCTTCAAGATGAGCAAGGCAACCTAGAATGGAATTACAAAATGATTAATCAATACAAACGAGAAATTGTACAAGGAAAGAGAGCTTGGTGAGACTTCTTATGGGACTCAACACTGCAGCCGCTTAAAGATAATGAAAGGAGCAGAGCAAAGCCAAAGAAATGCTTTCATTCAGTAGCAAAGTCATTTGTGAACAGTTTAAATTACCCTAATCACCTCCCCTCCAGCCGTCAGTATGCTCTGTCTCTTTAGTTATTTAAAAAAAGGGTTTGGGGAAATGAGTTCTGCGAATCTAAGCTGCAAAATAATTATACACACACCGTTTTAGCATTTTAACAATGCAATCCCAAACATTTGTTCTCATTAGAATGCAAATCGACTCATTTAATAATCCCACATGAGAATTCCACCACACTCAGCTTAAAAAGCACAGTGGTATTCAAAATATTATTAATAAATGCCACGTATGGAAAAGCCAGTTTGTTTTGCTAGTAGCTCAGGGTAGATAAAAGAAATCTATACATTTTTTTCCAACCAAAATTTGCTAATTGAAATTTAACAGAGAGACTGGTCTGGGAGAGTCTTTTCAAAAGATATCAAGGTGACAGTACCCTCCGCTGAACACAGAGACATTCACATTCAGCAAAGCCAGAGTACTACAGGCTGCCATACAAATCAATGACATCAATTTATTTCAAGTAGAGTCTAATTTCAGTAAGCTACTTCACCGTTAATAGTTTTAACCTCTGGTACAGGTTCAATGCATTGTTCTGAATTGTGTCACTTCTGATTTATCAATCCAAGTGCTGGTGTCATATTTTCAGTCCTCCTGCAGAATTTTGATAATTATAGAAGGATTAAAACCACACAAAAGCCCCACCCACCTTCCAGGCTTAGCAATACTAGCATAAACAGATCTATCCTATAATATTTATTATCCCATTCTTATCCTGGATTGATATACCCTTGTGTTGTTGAAAGGTGTATTTAGTAACCCTTGCGAGGGGAACCTGTTTAGAAATTAGCTATGCTCTAAGCTCTCTAAATAATTAGAAAACCTGTGAGGACCAAGGCAGATAAAAAATAATTATGAAAAGCAGCCAGAAATATCTGTTTAAATGAGCAACTCTCATACAAATATTTATTACAAGCAAAATGAGGACAGTAGTATTACTTCCTCCAATTTCTTAATACCCTTGAGAAGTTTGAACCAAATATATCAGGTGCTATTTTCAGAGTGGGTATATAGACCCTACTGCCTCAAAAGGGTGATTCAGGGATGATTCATGATGATTCAAAGGACAATTTCCTTGTTCTAAGAAGGACAAGTTCATTCAGAATAGCATGATACAGCTAAGGTCACTATCATGTAGGCGTAAGGTCATTACTGGATGTGATGGAAGCTATCAAGCTGCTGATTTCCTGCTCAACTCCTCCAATTTTCTCTCAAAAGGTTCCGTTACTTATGGAAGCCAACTTCCTGCACGAGCAAGACGCTCACTTAGGGCTGAGTGTTGAGTAATCCCAAGAACATGCTTGGCATACCAGGTACACTCCTTATCGAATGTTTTTTCGATACTGATTGGGGCAACGCAGCAGCTGCTGAAATATTAAAGGACTTTTAAACTTAATATAGTATGACAACAGCAACAAATTAAATATTGTAATATGACAAGGAGTATAAATTGTCCTTGACACAAAGTTATAAATATCTGGAGAATCTTTATTTGTTTTGAAAATGTCAGCTTGTCAGAAATTTTCTACTGACTGCTTTAATTACCTCTACATTGATGCACATTTAAGCCACAACACACTTCAGGAGTCCCAGCTTTGGGTTAAGCAACTACATTATGAGCTATCAGATTCTGAAAAACTATCAACAACTTTAAAAGGTCTTTATTTTCCTTCCTCAGAATGGTAACGATGTAGCACCCACCTCTTCCCACCACATGGAACTCTGTATCACAAGTTGATGGTGCAAATAGGATATGGATACACACCAAGTAATCCATGCATTTCCCTACCAATAGGCCATCCCTGCGCCCTTTCTGTTAATCCCAAAGTGACCATAATGTTCACAGAACATTTCTTGCCTCATACAGCAACCAAGTTCAGGTAAAAAGATGGTCCGATCAATGAGGCCATCACATCATGAGTTATGCCTATATCTTATGCCCACACTCACTTATCCAGTCCTGTTAACACTATTATGCATTTCTGCTTCACATGAGGAAAAATATTTTGTAATGTAATGAACTGAATATCCTAGAGACTTACCCCACAGATAGACTTGTTTAGTTTACTGGAAATTTAATTGCCCAGTAGCAGTGAAGCAATAGATAGTTATACACTATAAGCTACAGTTAAGCATTTTCTAATAGACTGGTTTCACTGCTGCTTTCCTGGATGTTTATACAGCCTCTTCCATTACATTTTCTGGGCACTTTATCCCCCTGCTGTGAATTTATCCTCACAATTCTGATAAGTAAAAGGCACAATTCTTATTTCAGTAAGAAATAAGGTAATCAATATATTCCCAAACATTCTGGTGCTAGTTGGACCAAAGGCACATTCTGAAGCTCCACACATCCTGCCTCAGTATGTCAGTATTGACTATTTCAGGTACCTGTGACTTAAAATACCTACCAACAGCACCATTTACTGCAACATGGTAGCCTATTGTCTTGCTGTCATTATAGGATCCAAGTAGAAGCAACTGAATACTGGGAAGAACTGAATACTGTGAGGAACATCTATTCCATCTACATATAGGCCAGTACTTTGACTCATGCAGAAATTAAGCCCTATTTGTTTTTTAGCATTCCCTATAGATCATCCCATCAGCAATCTGAACATAGACTTTCCTCCTCCAGTAGCACAGTGAGGAGGTTCAGTTTTAAGCATGGATTGACTAGATTCTGAAATTACAGAGTAAGCCTAAAGACTGATTTACCCAAGAACTAGATTGGAAGACCTCAACTCCACTCTCTCTTCACAATAGTCTTTTTGGGACATATTTCCCTCGTCCTCAAAGAGGACAGTGACAATCACGTCCATGAACTCACAACATATTTACAGAGCAGCTAGGCAGTCTCACTGATCTATGCACAAAGTAGCACTGAAGGTAACTGTTTGCCCTGGTCCAAAACTGTTGAATGCAACCCAGATCTATTTCTTGCCTGTCGTTCACTCAAGTTTGATTTTTACTTTATGTCGATTGAACATAAGGTTATTCAAGGACACAAACAACATGGGTAGCAGTGTTGCAGAAGAGTATTAAAAGCCTGATCATGTATATAATTATACAAATTGCTTGCTAAGTTTTGCCAACTTAATCTACCTGTAACTGTAACAAAGTACCTGAATTAGCATTGCAGAAACGTCCACCCAGGAGCTATCCACAAGCTGTTCTAAGCCAGTTCTAGCTTTGGTTTAAGTGGTAGTTTCCATGTACAGACTAATTTCAACTCAGGCCCTCCTGAAAATCCATGAGGAACAAGAGTTTCCAGCCAGCCATTTCTCCTTGGCTCCTATAGGTGTCAGGGATGGTCCTCAGAGAACACAGCCCTCTCTTCTAGTTCTAAGGCTATTTTGGTGGAAATACTCACTGGAGTGAATCATATAAGTTTGTGAAATTCATGCAAGAAGGCCAATGTCACTGTAGTCATGTTTTCATGTCATTAAAGATGTCTGCTAACTTCTAGCTTGTGTACTTTCCTTAAAAGAAGCCAATTACTCATGACAGTATACAATTATTCTAAGAAAACACACTTAGAATCTATTTGCCTCATTCTTTCGACCATACCACACATGCAATTATTCCACAGTTGTGTCTGGGAAATTATCAGAATAGTATGGTATTTATAAAAGTGAGAGTCAACCCCCATGCACAATATCAAATTATACTATTCCAACTTTAAAAAAAACACACACAGAACTTAATTTTGGTCAAATTATAACATAGTTTCGCAAGTATTATTGCTTCATAGAGTTCTTACACTAAAGGTAAGTGAAAAATCTGTCATTGACATACTTATGGCTAGAACATTGCAGGTTATGTGTGTCCAAATAAGCTGATTCCAATTCAAGGATCAAGGTCCACAAATAAGGAATGATAAAATCCATCATATTACAGTCCTCAGACCTTCTCCATTCTATCTTCTTGGCTGTATCCCATGCCTCATCTTTCACCAGATGTTTTCTTGGGAAATTTGAGTATTGAAAATTTAAAGTTAAAGTGTGTTTTTTTTTCCCCCCCACACACACTAATCTCAAGCTTATTTTACAAAAGAGTGATTTTAATGATCTCAGGTGCTGAGAGTACTGTAGCATGGTTATATCCGTACAGAAAACTCGGTGCAGGTTTTGATTGAGGGAGTCCTTCACTCAACTTGTCACTGAAAGACTCCAACTCCGTGGATTGCAAAGGGGTCTGCAATTTATTAGCAGACCTACTTTTGCGATACAAACCTATCCAGCAGTATTCCCAGGGCAAACAATGCCATCAGCTTTTTAATTATCTGCAAGAGTCACCTGCAGAAGACAAACTAGCTGTGATTACTAGAAAAAAAGCTTTCTTATTCTCCTTTCTCACCTGGCCAGCCAATTTTGGACTTTTATAGTATTTATTCGTGCTACGCATTCTCAGGATAACTGATGTCAGTCAGCAGTGCTCGTGACCCTAGCTAGTACCTGTTGCAAAGGTCTGTGCTGTTGCAAGGTGGCTGTATAGGCGGTAGTTATCAATTGCAGCAGGGGGGTACGTCCAAAAGTCACTCAGATAAGCAAAAATTGAGGCGGGGAGGCAGAGAAGGCAGAACTTTCTCTGAATCCTCAGAAAAAGACAAACAATCAAGTTATGAACCCTTTTCTCTGAGAAACAGGATGCAGACATCAAAAAAAGATGCAAGTTAGTGACCTCATGAAGAGATAGATTTTAAGAAATTGCCACATCTCCTATAAATAAGCTCTCTTAAATACAGGCTTAAGAAACAAAATGCCAGAGGAACAAGGGAAGCCATATTTGCACAGTCTGCTTGGATGAAACACAATGCACATAAATGTCAGTAAGTGAGAGCAAAAAGTAAGGTAGGGCAGGAGAAAGTTTCTGACTGTATAAACTAATCAAGAAGCTCAATGTGAATTATAAACCTTTTAAATACAACTCGCCCTCTGTCAGTCTCTCAAAGATACTATATGTACACACACCATTACAGATTTTTTTTCCATGTTTCACTGTTCATTTTGCTCTTCATGATCACGCTGACATTTAAGTGCACTAGATTTGGTTGATTTGCTGCATAATGACTGATCCAGAAGGCATACGAGAGCTTCTTTCATAAAGAAAGTATAAAAGAATACACGTCCCCTCATGAACATATTTGTAATCTTCCTTGAAACAAGCTTGCTAAAATAAACGCCCTTCATAAAGCATATGGTCCTGCATAGCAAATATGATGGGCAAAATCCTCTGTGTCCTTCCTGAAAGCTTTACAGATGCCAAAACCACATTTTGATAACCTTAAGGAGTAAACAAAATAACTGCACAAGAATTACTCCAGATATGATCATCACTATCATCATTTATTATTTATTTCTGCTACATTTGGTTTTGTTGTGCAGCTCTTGTTTAAACCTAAGCTCTACAAATTAGGAGGTTGTAGGCAACCTGAGGTAGAGCTAACAAGCCTTTTAAAAATTCTTCCGTGTCCACCAGCATTAATATTCTGAAGGCCTCTACTTCTTAATTGTATATAGGTAGGACAATTTGCTCCACTGTTTTATTGCATTAATTTTGTATAACATTTGTTATTATTAGATTCTTGCTCAACTATATACTACTGAAGCATGAAGTAGAAAGTTGATACTAAGAAAGCATCCTACAGTTTACAATACTGTATAATCTCGGTTTAAAACACTACTCCTATAATTTAAATATTTTATCCTTAATGCTTAATGAGGTGGAGCCAGGCAGTAATTCCAGGTGTATAATATGCATAACCATGTAACTAAGTAAATGCGAATGTAGGATTCCAAGAACATGAGTGCATTGACAAA
Source organism: Nothoprocta pentlandii (assembly GCA_013398315.1). Lineage (NCBI taxonomy): Eukaryota > Metazoa > Chordata > Aves > Tinamiformes > Tinamidae > Nothoprocta > Nothoprocta pentlandii. Next base: position 1,141,927 of record VZSG01000083.1, read on the forward strand.
GCTTCTAAAACAAAGAGAAAAAAATAACAGGAGCTATGCTAATATATGCTGGCATAATTCAAGATATCTTTTTCTCTCAATTAAAAAAATGCAAAAACTTTGTGCACCTATAGAAAAACTTCATACTTCTCAGTCAAATGACAGGCTATCTTCATTTGAATCACCAAAAAAAGGGGCATGTATAGAAGAAAATGGATGGATACAATGATTTTAAATATAAGCAGCTGCTTTTAAATGATTGTGTTTATTTGCACATGCTCACTATTTTATAGAGACAGGCTGCTATCTGGAATAGTTTTCAATAGATTACACTGACATAACTTTTCAAAACTTATCAAGACAAGCAGGAAGACTTTACTAAAAAACTGTAATCTTAATAAGGAAATGAGAAGTTTCAGTGCAGAGCAGCAGGTTGGCTTACAGCAGCTACATGTATATATATTATTCAGAATAAATGGCCAATTTAAGAACCTTATATACGCTGTTCGGTCCGTATTACTCAGAAAACCCTAAACCAAACCAACTACAAACGTGTTTCTGGAATCTCTATGGCTATAGTGAACCAACAGTGCTATAAGTCTTAAGATATTTGAAATCCATAAAGAATCAAAAGCAACATTCAAAAAGGTTACTTGGTGAAAATATAACAGAGATGCTAGCAGTCATACACATCTGTTAACTCCTAAACTAAGAATGTTTCAGACAAAAGATAATTGTTCATTAAAGCTTGATATGTCTTGTAAAGTTAGTGTCACAGTTCAAAGTAAAGTGCCATCTAAAGAATTCATTTCAGACATTTCCTTTAACTCAACTACTTAATTCTTCAGAGAAGTTATTTTTTCCCCTCAAGTGAAAAAAATCTCCAAGTAAAAACATCTTCTAGGGAACTTGGAACAATTTGGAGTAGATGGAAGTTTCTGAGAGCTAAATATCTTAGGTAGCTGGGCACTGCACATACCAAGGCTTCATATAAAGCCTTATGCTCTTCCCTAAACATGAGCTAGCACCCACCACCCAAGGTGGTGGGATACAGGCACAGACACAGGGTACAGGTACAGGCTACATGCACCTTTAGTCCAATTCTGCACATCTTCCCTAACATAGTTTCTTTTTCTGCTTGGTAGAAAAACATGAGGTAAAGCCATGGAAAGAAATCACTTAAAATAATTTGTGTTTTTATAACTTTAGTGATAAACAAAGGCCTACAGCTTGTCAATAGATGAACTAGATAATTAAAAAAAACAAATATCAGGGTCTATGTAATGAGGATCTTTTCAGCTGTTAGCGTAATAAACACACAAAATGCCTACTAGTACATTGAATCCATCAGCCACTGAATTAAGAAACGTGTCAACACCCCAATACAATAATCACAATTTTAGCAAACAAAGAACAGTTTTTTTCTTGACAATTCAAGCAGCTGAAGATTCACTTGGCCATTAAAGGTGTAAGTATTATGGGAGGCGGAAATACATAAGATGGAATCTTCTTTTCCCGAAATTATGCAGGGAGACACTGCAACAAGGAAATATAGCCTGTCTGTACTACTTCAGAACTAGGTTCTCCCACAGGCAGGGAAAGGTCAGTTTTAGAGTAATGCTAGAAACCATGAGACCATGCTTCCTCAGACACATTTTCTGTAACAAAAACACTTTTGTTCCCAAAAGACAGTTTGGTAACCAATTCCCATTACTGGTATTGCTGGGGGGGGCGGGGGGGACGGGAATCAGTGTTTCATCTAAAATTAGAATAGATGAGGTAATATGAGCTACAGGCTCCAAGTCCATCTGGAGCTGTGCAACGCCATGCAGCTCACTGGAACCTTTCAAGCACCTGGTCAGGAGGCAGGAAGCCCTAGGTGCAGGCTCACCATAATGACCATAACCAACAGCACCCAGGAGACAGCCCTCACAGTCTGCTGGACCACTTGAGCAGAGCAACTGTTTAAAAACTTGCTTTAATTTACTCAGCTTTTCTTTTTTCAATATCATACATGAACTCCCTGAGTCTGGAAAACTAAACACACAACAAGAAAAACTTCCCAATGTATCTTAAGTTATACTAGCTACTCTTAACATACTGCAGAAAACCATCAGAATAATTGTTCTGCTCTTCACATTGAAAGGTTCATTATGTCAGTGAATGCAGAAAACTTGAATAATTATGTACTATTTACTTGACATTTTTAAATAGCTTTTGTAGGCTTCCTCTGCTAGGCTCTCACGTACCACCCATGCTAACACAGAGGTCAGATGTTCCTTCCTCCAACTAGACAGAACGAGAGAGGGCAAAGGCCATCACTTCTTTCACATGGCTTTGACTTCTCAGTATTGTCAAGTAACTTAACTTACTAATCAGAGCCCATGATTCACATAGAAGTGCACTAAACTTCTGCCTTTGCATTCTTTTCTCCTTGTGTCAGTAATAACTACTAGTTTACATGTCTTATTTAATGTATAGTTGTTTGATGTATTTTTCTTCAACATAAAAACATGCAGAATACAACCATTCAAAATATTTTCTACATCATTGTTATAACAGACTTTACAACAAACTCGCAGCTAATCGCGGTTTCGTAATTCTTTTAACACTCAGTTCTACACCTGCAACATGATTTTAAATGCTGGGACACTGTGGGGACAGCACCAACCTAAGTTTTCCTTTAAATCCACTTCTGAATAGAAAAAAATATTGACCACCATGTAATTGTGGTAAATAAAACTATAGGCAAATAAATATAGGTAATATAAATATAGGTATATAGGTAAATAATATAGGTAAATAAAACTATAGAAATGGATATGATCAACTTAAATACTTGAAATGACATAAAAATGCTATTGTAGTAATATCTAAGGCCATTTTGACAACACTGCTGACAGAGGTCAGTAGAATTGAGAGTCACTACAGGCTGTTCATGTTATTCGTTAAGATGCTCGACTAATCTTTTCCCAAGACACGATACTGAACAAGCCTAACATCCAAGAGGGGAGGAATTACTGCTCACCAAAGCCACTGAGGAAGGTATTTATCACTTCACCGGGCTCTGATTTAGGTCTTGGTTCAGGTGAAATACAGCAAGACTTCAACTGCAGGCTTTACAATATGCTGCAGAAACAACAAAGGGGTTTTCAAAACTTGAAAACAAATACATTAGCTGTTCATTTTCATGACCTTCGCTTTCTTTTAATTACTTATTTAGAGGACCTGTAATGAATCTCACACATGTTGATACTGCAGACCTACTTTTCAAAGATTTTCTTGATTTTTAAATATAACGGAGTACATCTCAAAATTATTCTCAGAAAACCAATGAAGAAAAAATTGCTTTTTACTTTTCTAACCTCGATGGAGAGCTTCTGTTAATGTAATTATTTACTCTTCAACTTACAACCACCATTTGTCCTGCTGGCATTATGTCAGTGCTTTGCAGTAATGCAAAATCTATTTGCTTTTATTCAAGCATGAGGTACTCAACCACTATAAAGCTTATTGTGAAACCAGCTCTGGCTCCACACAAAATGATTTCTCATGTTCTCCACTTTATTATGTTAAACAAACTCTCTAGTGCAATTATTGTATAGTGGATCATGAGGGTAATAAGCTAATTGTTACTTATTTTAATTGCTCAAGTATGAAATCTGTCATTTATAAGTAATGAAACAACTAAAGTAGTCATAATATACTCAACAGCCAAATGATCAAGTAGCACATGCACGTATGCAACAAGAAAGATTTTATTCCACAAAAGTAAAAATACCATATTTTTAGTTTCCAGGCAGTGAGTAAAGGA